>CM035796.1:35897459-36057459 GCA_020466265.1 Siphamia tubifer
CTCTCACATTTTAACACACACACACACATTTTAACACACACACACGCGCTCTAACGCACACACTTTCACACACACACACACTCACACTTTAACACACACACACACTTTATGATACACTCACACTTTATCACACACACATTTTAACACACATACACACACACACACACGGAGTCACATTTTAACACACACACTCACACTAACACGTAGTCACACTTTAACACACACACACACACACACACACACACACACACTCTCACTCACACACAGCTCGTG
This sequence comes from Siphamia tubifer, assembly GCA_020466265.1. NCBI lineage: Eukaryota > Metazoa > Chordata > Actinopteri > Kurtiformes > Apogonidae > Siphamia > Siphamia tubifer. Next base: position 35,897,733 of record CM035796.1, read on the forward strand.
GACATGTTTTCAGGGTGTTTTTTTCCAGGGTGGGTTGGTGGGGTTTCGCTGGCATGTGTTTTGTTGTTGTTGGTGGAGTGATGGCTTCCTCCTCCTGATTTTATCATCTCCTATTTCACTTCTGTTGGTGGTGCGGCCCACTTCTTCTGTTTCATTCTTTTCAAACACTTTTTTTGGGTTCGTGATGGATAACGAATGCATGCTGTGGAAGGGTTTTGGTTGGTGAACTCGGAGGGTCTCTCGAGGCAGCGGTGTCTCTGTCCTTTACATGTGTCTTCTGATGCTGGGTCGACACAGGGATGGATCTATGAATGAGGGTCAAAAGGTCACGAAATGCATCATGGGTAGCTCCCTCATAGCCAATGGGATGCTACGTACAGTACGTATATGACGTATTTATGTACATTCCATAGTTACGTACAGTACATACAGTAATGTACATATAAGGGCATTAACGACTTAAGTTTTTTCAAGTCGACTTATCCATCAATAAAGTCTAAGTCGAGTCGAAGAGTCGTGATGACGTCATCACATTGTCAGCGGAGAAACAAGACAGACACACGGCTAAAAAAAAAACTAGCAATGAGCAACTTGGACTAAAGTTCACTGCAACATAACAATGTCCACTGACAAGACACAAACAGCATTTTAACATTTTAACCCCAACAAAACAAAGGCTAACGTTGACAAAGAGTTTCCTGTTAAATTTAACTGAACAACATCAGTAGGTGAACATATGTCTGGACCCACGGCTAGGGTGACCATTCGTCCGGTTTTCATCCGGACAGTCTGGTTTTAGAGTCATCTTTCTGGCCGTCTGTCAAGTGTCCAGCTTTTTCACATTTTGTCCTCCTTGCATATAATCGTCCGCCACCGTTGCATTAATCGTCATAATTCCCCACCAGTTATTTACACTTGCTACTCTGCGATGTCGTAGGATATGCAATGTAAATATTCATGCTGCTCATGAAGTGGACACAGTAAAGGCTGAGCTGCAGGTCCCTCTGTCACTCTTGTTTTCTTAGCCCACCACAACTGTCTTACCTTACGTCTGGTCTGTGTTTACACGCAGAGAGAGAGAAATAATAACATGCGACGACTTAATCGATGTGTCGACTAGTCAACATTTTAGTTAATTCCCTAGTACATAGTATTTATGTCTCAGGGGTTTTGGTTTCATTTCATAAATAGCATTTTCTTTTTTTCGTTTTTCGTTACTTGGATTAATCGGTAGCTGGATCTTTCTTAAGCAGAGGTACCACTGTATTATCATAATATTACACGCATATATACATATAACGAAATGATCAATATTGCAAAAGGTCAAAGGTCAACATCACATTATTGGCTGTAATTCAAGAACAGTTTGTCATAGAAACTTGAGGTTGGCACAAAATAGGGGCGAGATTAGGCATTGTCTGAATACTTGTTCTGTGTTTATATTTTTAAATGTTGTTTATAATTATTTATGGTTCGATCCTGGACCCCAATACAGATTTCATACCTAGGGAGTGAACTTGTGTGACAATAAAGATCCTTGAATCCTTTTCTCTCAGACATAACTAACTGTTGAACACATTCCTAAACAGCTTCCACTTGTCACTTCTATTTTCCATATTTTTTTGTCCTCTCCTCTGTTGTTTCTTTGTCGTTTGTTGACTCATGGTGTCCCATATTGGGGCCATGACCGTCAGTAAATGTGAGATTGCAGTTCAGGCGTCGGCGTGGTCAGGCTGAGGTCAGGCTGAGGTCAGTGTCATGATGAAGAATGAGGAGGCGGATGTTCAACCGAGGAACAGACGGACACTTAAAGACATATTAGATATTTTATTCAGTCACAGGTGGAAACCAACACAGTGTATCTCCACCGTACTCCATTATTTGATTGATTTATGCTCATTCCATCCATTACTTTGCTCATTTTGGTTGGTTTCATTGATAATTTTCCTCAGTTTTGTGTCATTTCATTCAAGTGACAAATTTTTACATGGTGTTTATTTGCAACTTTTATAATATTGTTCATTGTTGTTCTTTTATTTACCTAGTTTGTTAATTGTGAGTCATTTTGAAGTAATTTTCCCCTACTTTTGCATCATTTCATTTATTATTTTGCTACTTTTGAGCCTTTTATTTATTTATTTTTAGATTCTTAGTATTTTGAAAGTTTCTGTAATTTTTTTGGATTGTTGTGTAAAAGAAAAAAATCTCATTTTGTTGTTAATTTTTCACATTTTGGTAATTTTTTTTAATTAATTTGTCAATTTACTAATTCTTTTTGGTGGTTTTTCTTTATTTGTATCATTTTTGCTATCTTTTTGATGTTTTCTTAATTTTTTTTTTATAAATTATTCCATTTCTTAGTATCTTTTTTGTAAGTTTTGGTTAAATTTGGATTTGTATTTTAGTTACTTTTGGGGCATTTTGTTGATGACTTTGAACATTTAAAAAAAAGATTTTGCTTAATACACACACACACACACACACACACACAGATTTTTGTTAACTGGATTATTTTGTTTAGAATTTTTCAAACTTTGTTGAATTTTGTTGAATACTTTGTTCCTTCTTGTTGATTATGTTGATTATTTTCTTAATTTTGGGTAATTCTTTTCCATATTATGTTCAGTTTTCTGAACTATTTTGTACCATTCACTCAATTATTTCTATCATTTGATCAGTATTGTGCTTATTTTCTTCATTTTTACTGTAATATTTTGAGCCAGGTCCTGATGAGTACTTGTGACGTTGGCGCCGTTTTTACATTGTCAACATTTTTCCTGTATTAATGAGCTCCAAAACCCCCCTCTTGTCTATGCCCTGAAATGAGAAGGTTACATGTGATCATTAACAACCATAACTCATTCATTAAATGTGGTCTCGCCGTGTGCAGAGCCAAAGCAAACAGTCTCTGGGCTGATTTTGGTTGAAGGCCCGGTGATTTAAAAACTAGCCTGTGTATTGTCATGTGGAGCTGCAGACTGCTGCTGTTTCCTGTTTCCAGAGGGCTCTTGCGACCCCACAAAGGCCAGATTACATGATAAATTAAATGCACCCTGTCTGGGTAACACGCCCCAGGCTTCGGCCGGACTGTTTTCATGCACAAGCAACAAATGTGGAAGTTTTCTGTATTTATTACATATCACTGGAGCTGATAAATGAAAAGCAAAGGGCAGTTTTGTTTTTACTCAATTCACACTTAGCGGGGGAGGGGGTTGATTTAATGCAGGATGAGCAGGATGGGTCTACACTCTGGACCTTTAGCTCTATTAGTGAATTAATTGTATATCACATAATCTCTTTTTAAATACAAAAGTAATGATGGAATGATATATCAACCAGTGAATGTAACAGGCTGATTTTCTGTTTTTTGCTTGTATTCGTTGGTGAATGTGCACTTTTTTTCCCCCTGATTCCATGATTTACTGCCAGGTGATGTTCATGGCGCCTTTGCTGTCCACACTGGAAAAAAATACATACAAAATTGTTGTAATGTTTATTAGGTTAACTGTCACAATTTTCATTTTGTAATTTGTAATTGTAAGTATCAGTGAGAAGTCGAATTATTCCAATCAAATTGCATCAAACCTCACCAAAACACAATTAAAACCTCACTAAAACACTGTTAAAACTCACTAAAATAGTTAAAACCTCATTAAAACACAATTCAAACCTCACTAAAACACCATTTAAAACTCACTAAAACTGATAAAACCTCACAAAAACACAATTAAAATCTCACTAAAATAATTAAAACCTCATTAAAACACAATTAAAATCTCACTAAAACTGTTAAAACCTCACAAAAACATAATTAAAACCTCACTAAAATAGTTAAAACTTCAGTAAAACACTATTAAAACCTCAGTAAAATGCTGCTAAAAGTCATAAAAAGTCTCTCTCCTTCTCACAATCCTAAGCTCCGCCCACTTCCCGTTCAGCCAATGCAGGTTCTACCCTAACGTGTTATAGAACAGAAAATACACCTATAAACCACGGCGGTTTGATTTCACCAGTGACACAATCATCTTAAATAATGTCCAGAAAAGTTCCATCCATGCAACAGTGTGTTTAATTCCAGTTGTTCTGGGTCTGTTTTGGAAACTCCAGGTTCTGGCTAAGTTTGGTGGTTGTGGTGAAATACTTGGTGTCCACTGGTGAACTAAAACACCACTCAGGACAGGCTGTATTTTCCAGTAATTAGCCTGATTCATCCCATTTCTTTAATCAAATCTGTTGGAGACCCCAAGGCCTGACCCAGCTTCACCCCCCCCCCCCCCCCCCCCCTCCACACACACACACACACACACACACACACACACACACACACACACACACACACACACACATACTCATACCTTTGCGATGGTGTAATTCCAGGACTGTATTACACACACTGGCTTTGATTTTTTTTGTGTGTAACTTTATGCCACAGCAGGTCAGGTATGTAAAGGGAGGAAGCTCATGTCAGAATTCCTCTCCCACACTTCATTTCTTTTGCGGTTAAAACAAAGACCCAGACCATGAATACTTCTGAGGTCAAACTGAAACTCTTATCTGTTTTAGCACAACTCCCTGGACAGGTGGATAGGGGGTGATTTATCCCCCCCAAAAAAATGAAGACTAAAAATAAAAAATGAATAAATCCGTGAATTGATTACATTTTTAATCAGATTATTCACAGTTGTTTTGGATGATTTTTGATAAATGATGATTAAAACACTTTATGTCGGTCAAGTTCCAAGAAAACACACAAAAATACACTAAGAAACGAAAGAAATATGAAGAAAAAAAAATATACAAAACATGTTAAAATTCACAAGAAACCCCACTAACAAAAAAAAGTAATGAAAAAATCCGAAACATTTTCAAAAACTTTTCTAAAATACCAGAAAATCCATAATATTTGCAAAAATATGAATATATATGTAATTAATACGTTTATTCAAGTACTAGTATCTGAGTACTTATCACCACTGTTTTTGGTGTTAGGACCTTTTAAAATCATGTGACATTGATTTGTACCTTTCAAGGTCAATAATAATAATAACTATCTATCTCCACTGCTTTACCCCCAATATTGTCAATTTTTTTAGGTATTGACCCAGTGACCTCTGACCTCTTGGGTCAACAATAGGTCAAAATCTATACACATAAGATGCAGACTTGAAAGATTGGGATTTTGATGCTCATTGGAAGATGAAGAGTTCAAAAGTTCTATCCGAAATTTGATTTTGCCTTTATGGTGACCTTTGACCTTGAGTCTTCAAGTTTGTCATTCGAGGTTCTGATGTTAATAATAATAAGCGTGGCACCTATGGCCCCTCTGACCACCACCAAACATTCATACACCAGTGTGAGTGACACTGGAGGCAAGGAAAGTGAAATGTCTTTGCCCAAGGACAGAACTGGATTTGAACCACCAACCCTTCAGTTAGTGGATGACCCACTCTACCAACTGAGCGAATGTTAATGCACATCATCAGTCAGAGCAAAATGAAGCAAAATGTAAAACTGAGGATAGAAGAATGAAAAGGGAAATCCAACTTTTCTTTTTCCTTCGCTCTTTCCATTTATTTCATGTTTTATATATATATATATATATATATATATATATATATATATATTTATATTTATTTTTATTTTTTCTCATCTGCCACAGCCACCTGTTTTTATCCATGTAGTTTTTGTTTTTAGAACTGCTTATATATTGTTTTTATTCTGCTTGTTAAGCGCCTTGACAGTTTTGAAAGAGGCTGATAAATAACATTTATTATTATTATTATTATTATTATTATTATTATTATTTGCTGTATCTCTGATGTTTACATAAACCCATTTTTGGTGACCTTGACCTTTGACATAAAACTGAAAAATGAATAAAACGACAGATTACCTCAGTTGATTTCTCCTCTGGGTAGCACGCCACAAAGAAACATGTCCAATGAAATGCACCCAATTCAGCTTTTCTTTGACTGCGCTGCATCTAAATGTCATAATTTGGGCCAATCAGCAGCTGCGCAGAACGTCCAGACCTTAGTCCCCGCCCCCTGTCCGTCTAGTTGATCCAATCTAGCATGTCCTTTCTTAAATGAGGGGGGGGTAAAGATAATCATGGGGCTCAGCAGTCAGGAATCTTATAGATTAAAGCTCATTCAGATCATTGTGGAAATGATCGTCCACCTTTGAGTCAAGTCAGTGAGTGACACGTGTCGGTGTGAAGCTGAAGGTTTTGTCAGAGGTTTAAGGTTCAACAAGGAGACGCTGTGATGCAAGACCCAGCCAGCAGTTGTAACCCTGAAGCTTTTCTCATTTTCTGCCGCCGTGTATCGCTCTGCCCTCGCTTTTTCATAAAAGAAGGAAGGAGGAGAGGGAGATTAAATTGTCCAGAACAGACAAGTCAGTCAGTTCTTATTTTTAGAAGCTTTTTCACACATTGAATCAAAAAAGAAGCTAAAGAACTGACTTTACAGCAAGAAAATGGGAGTGAAATCTGAGACATCTGCGACTTTTCTCATAAATCTAAATATATTATGATGAATTTATGCACACGACGAGGGTTTTATTTTAGTCTGAGATGATATTCGAACTTTCAGACACATTTTATGTTTCACTGTAGGACATAATTATGAGCCCTTATATGTTTCTGCACCACATTGATGAATAACACTACTCTACAGTACGATGTTTTAGAAAGACATTAAATGTGTTTAATCTTACATACTTTAATCAGATGAATCAATAAACAAATGACATGTTGTGTTATTCCACATATATGCTGGTTTATCTACATGTATACAATGGATTAGTAAATATTCCACTAGAAAGAAGCTGTAAGTGAATGGATCATAGTAGTAAATTTTATTTAATAAAATAATATTTTAAGCTTAATTTATATAGCACTTTTCACAGACATATAAAATATAAACATATAAACACAATCACAAGAATTAAAATACAATAAAATACAATTAAAATACAATTGAAATAAATCTAAGATACAGTAAATAATGTGCAGACAGTGTTTTGAAGTAGATCTGACACTAATATTCCTTTGGACTAAAACCTATTCTCTTGTTCAATTTCACACTTTAACCTCAGACAAAAATTAATAAAATAATCAATAAAATAAACAAAAATGACCAAAATAATCAATAAAATGAACAAAAATGACCAAAATATTCAGTAAAATGAACAAAAATGACCAAAATATTCAGTAAAATGAACAAAAATGAACAAAATATTCCATGAAAGGAACAAAAATTAATAAAATAATCAATAAAATGAACATAATTGACTAAAATAATCAATAAAATGAACAAAAGTAACCAAAATATTCAGTAAAAATGAACACAAATTAACAAAAATAATCAATAAAATTAACAAAAATGACCAAAATATTCAGTAAAATGAACAAAAATGAACAAGAATATTCAGTAAAACCATAATAATAAAATAAAACCATAATTTCCCTGAAGGAGCCTTCCTAAGGGATCGATAAAATACGATCTAATCTAATCTAAAATGAACAAAATATTTGGTTAAATTAAAAAGTCAAAATTTACATTTTGACCCCAGACGTATCTTAGAAACTTGCACCAACTGAGACTTTTCTTTATCACTAACACACATGTGGGAACATTTCCAGAAGTGTTTACAGACCAGTGTATTTCAGTATTTTTTTCTTGTATTCTTATTGGACTGTCACTCTTTTTTCCTGACAGGTGACATTAAAGCACCTCCATGTAGGGGAGGTGCTTTTGATCATTATATTTTTAATTTCCCCATAACAATAATTTGACAATATCTTTTAAAATATGAATTATAGCGGTAACACTTTATAATACCTACACACAATTGACTATGTATTAACCATATATTACCCATTTATAAATGAGTTGTTCATTATGTATTAACCATTTATTACCTATTTGTTAATGTCTTGTAAAGGTTCATATTAGTGTAAATGTAAAATTAGATTATTTTTAACTAACAGATGCAGTGTTTGTATATCAGTAAACAAGTAAACAAAGTAAACAAGTAAACAAAGAAACAGTTGTAAACACTGCACCTGTTGGTAAAAAATAATCTAATTTTACATTTACACTAGTATGAACTTTTATAAGACATTAACAAATAGGTAAGAAATGATGAACAACCCATTTATAAATGGTTAATACATGGTTAATTGTGTGTAGGTATTATAAAGTGTTACCATTATATCATTAGAGTGATCGATCGGCCGGCTCATTAAAATCAATACAACTAACATTGAAATTAGATTTTGACGTCACTAATCTGGTGATTAGTTTGACATTACCGTAGCAGCCGGTGTGTTATTATTGGATATGTTGTATGTGTTCAATCATCCATTGTTGTGGTTTAATGAATAGATGTTGTGGTTGACAGTCCACACTGGCAGAAAACTGTGGGATGACTTTGTGAGGTTAAACAAAGCTGTGATTACAAGTGATCTTTAGGTGTCTTAGTAATTCTGAAGTGTCACTTCTGAGAATAATGGAGGAGAATAGAAGACGCCAGAGCTGCAGTTGAACAGACTCAAGGTCGAGAGTGAACAAAAGACTGAAAGTGACTGAAATAACCATTCTATCCTCGTGTGCGTAGTTGATCTTTCCCGGTTTTTATTCTTTCATTCACATTCCACTGAGCTACACATGCGTTTCCGTGCACACTAGTGGTGACATGTGAATGTGCTGATGCAACCGGTTGAGAAATAATAGAAAGACGTGATCATATTTGACCAATGCAGAGGAAAAAACACCATGTTTTTAAGAAATAACGCTGGTTTATAAGGATCAAATGATTGAATAATGAGAAATAAAAGTCATGAAATGTTCTGTGTTAGTGATAAAGAAAAGTCAAGTCTTAAATGGTGGTGAGTTGAAGTTTCTAAGATAAGTCTGGAGTTAAAATGGGACATTTTACTTTTCATTTTACTGACTATTTTGGTCATTTTTGTTCATTTTATTATTTATTTTGGTCATTTTTTTCATTTTACTGAATATTTTTGCCATTTTTTGTTATTTCTATTAATCATTTTGGTAATTTGTTTTCATTTTACTGAATATTTTGGTTAATTTTATTATTTATTTTGGTAATTTTTGTTCATTTTACTGAATATTTTTGTTCATTTTATTATTTATTTTTGGTCATTTTTGTTGACTTCACTGAATATTTTTTGTCATTTTTGTTCCTTCTACTCAATATTTTTGTCTTTTTTGTATTTCCTCATCTTGCAGTACTGCTATCTTTAAAACCATCTGTGTGTTGGAAAAAATATGGAGAAAGTAATTCTGTTTTTGGGTTAATGCTAAGATACGTCGTAGTATCACCTGCTGCTTCTTCGTCTCCTAACTCTCTGTAAACTCTTCCAGTCTTGACATTAGACGCTGTATTTGATCATAATTAACATTGCTGTGATACAGAACATAAATGCTGTGGCCTCTTCATTCTATATTCTAGTTGATAGTAGCGCTGTCTTCTACTTCCTTATGTGATTGTTAAAGTTAGTGCTTAAATAATACATCACTGTGGTGTCAGAATGCATACCCGAAGGTTCCCTAGGAACTATATGGTTCTAAGAACTACTCTGTGGGAAAGAGCCCCTTTTTGGTGTATGTGCGTGTGTGTGTGTGTGTGTGTGTGTGTGTGTGTGGGGGGGGGGTTAAGGAGATAATGATTGAGTTTTGGCTTTGTTTCTCATATTGACTCCACATTCAGATAATCTAACAAACTGACATTAAAACCAACAGAAACATAGTGTATTTTCCGATCGCGACGTGATAAAACTCCATCTGTTCTTTAATGACCATCAGCGGGGGGAGGGGGGGGGGTTCTTTCTAATCACATCTGATGGTCAAAGCATGTTAACAGCCGACAAATCTCTGCAGATAAACGGAGCCAAACGCATAGTCTGTTTCGCTCAAAGGTTAAACTTTTTTAAAAATCCATTGGATCCAGAGGTCAAACCTGGAGCTGCATTGACTTCCAATGTGAATCCAGTCTGAGCTCAGACCAGGACCAGCAGCTCTGAGCGTTTTCTGTTCAATAAAAACAACACATTAAGTGGTTTATATCATGCAGGCTCCACACAGCCAGAGTAACCTGGTCCTGTGTGTGTCCTCATGTTACTGTACCCTCTCTCTCTCTCTCTCTCTCTCTCTTATATATATATATATATATATATATATATATATATATATATATATAATATTTGACAGAGCGTATATGTAGATGTTTTTCATATACTTGAAAAAACAAAAAAACAAAAACCGCCCCTCTTCTCTTCAGGGTGGAGGGTAATAATCATGTTTAACAAAATACCTTGAAACAAAACAACTGTAAACAAAGCAGTCAGAGAACGCAGACCTTCACCAAGGATTGATGTGACGTGATGGAGCATAGTTGATGTTCGATGGTAAGACGATGTGAGTGAAAAAAAATGACGGATTCTATCTCGTCTGAATCCTGAGACATTACCACTGATGTGTTTTAGCTGTTGACCTTTAGTGTGACCTTGACCTTTGACCTTCATTGCTCAAAATCTAATGGGTTCTTCCTTGACCCATTATCTATCATTCCTGAAAGTTTCATCTAAATCTGTGAAGAACATTTTGCTTAATCCTGCTGAAAGACAGACAGACAAACGGACCCAGATTTAATACCTCCTTGACAGAGGTAATAAATATGTAGTATCTGTAGTATCACATGTAGTATCTGGTCAAACATGTTGATAGTTGAAACAAAAAAAAAAAGGAAGTGGACGTCCAGACAGACATTGATGCAGACATACAGACAGATACAGACAGACAGACAGGCATAGATGAAGGCAGAAAGACAGATACAGACAGACAGACAGGTATATTTGAAGACAGACAGACAGACAGGTATAAATGAAGACAGACAGACAGATAGACAGGCATAGATGCAGACAGATACAGACAGACAGACAGATATTTAATACCTCATTGGCAGAGGTAAAAATATCCATTAAATATGTAAGAAGCCAAATAAAAACATTACATCACAACATGGACCAATACATTTTTTTTCTTCTTCTTCTCCTTATTTTATTGCTGCGTCTCGTCTGAAACGTCTTTGTGTGTCTTGGTGTAAACAACCAGACCTCAGAGGGTCAGAGTGGGTCGGTTCTGTTTTGGACTCTGGGTCAGACAGACACCGCCTGGAGCGTGAGGGACGAGCGACATAAACAGAGAATGAGACAGTAGCAGGAAGAGAGAGAGAGAGAGAGAGAGAGAGAGAGAGAGAGAGAGAGAGAGAGAGAGAGAGAGAGAGAGACAGCGCTGCTCTTATCTGTGTTTGTTGTTATTTTTGTGGGAGTTGATGAGTGGGTACAATGACAGTAGTGGAACAGTGGACAGTCTGTGGACAGTTTGTGTTCACTGTTGTTTTGTCTGGACCTGTTGCTCCAGGACAAACCACAACACGACCGCGGCGTGACCCCACAAAACAAATTCTTACCATAGAGAATCGATGGATGTATTCAAAAGAACATTCTACATCCTTACATACTCATACTATCCATACTCTACATCAGGGGTCTCAAACTCATTTTTTTCAGGGGGCCACATTCAGCCTGATTTGCCGGGCCGGGTCAGTAACATTAAAACATAATAACCTATAAAAAATAATGTTTAATAATTGTTTTACTGCAAATCAATTATGAAAGTACTTTTTTAAATTATCCAAATGAAAAAAAAAAAGTAAAAATTAAGGTAAATTTTAACAATATTCTGCCTCAGTTTATCATTAGTCCATGTGTTTTATTATGGATCAGTTCTAGAAAGACACTAAAACTAAACGGTTTAAATTGTGTCTAATTTTCTTTAGACATTTCATGTTGTTCACATTTGTTCAGATTATTCACATGTTATTGTTACAGGATAACATAGCTGATATATTTTCATAAATTAATGTTAGTTTTTTCCCACTAAAACAAAAAGACACATTTGAAGTTTTCATCATTTATAGACTGAGAAAAAATCTGAGAAGAAAAATACAGCCTTTTTTTTTTTTAGTTATTATTCTCTTCAGCTCAGGGGTCCGCATGTTTTGAGACCCCTGCTCTACATTTGTGGTCCACTGTAGCTAGACAACGTTTAATAGTTGAAAATCAATACTGCCAAGAACCGTTCTGGGTGGTACTGCAGTTACTAAAGAATGAATGTTGTTCTATGGAGCTGAACCTCTGGAATTATTTACTTCTAAGGATATCATTTCTTATTTACCAATTTGAATATTGTGTTCGAAACTAGGGGTAAAAGAATGCATTATTTCTGTCATGTAAACATTTTTACTCTTTTGGATTTGTGTCAAATGGCATTTCATGACATCACACTTCACAAACCACTAATTTGGCCTGTAGTTCCATTCCACCTGTTGATACCATGTCATCTGGTCGACAGCTTCAGCTGGTTTTGAGGAGTTATATCAGAACATTATGTCAGTTTATAATGATAATAACATAAATGACTATTATTCAGAGAGGGCCTAATATCGCCTCTATTTTGTACCAATCTCAAGTTTCTATGACAACCCGTCCTTGAATTAGAGCCAATAATGTGATTTTGACCTCTCTGCTAAATGTGACCTTGACCTTTGACCTTTTGCAATATTGATAATTTCGTAATATTATGTAATATTATGACAATATATTCTGTATTGATTAATACATGATATGTTGATGCTTGACAAACACAAACAGTGTTACAGGAGTTAATTTTGTTACCTTTGACCTCCAGACATCTCAAAAACTATTGGTCGTAGGTGATAACACTTATCATGAGAGTTGTAGAAATCTTCATTCTGCATCGTTTGGTACCAGCCTGAAAGTTCTGTGACCCTCTGTTGTTAAGTTATAACCAATAATGTAATTTCAACCTTGTAGTTACTTGTGACCTTGACCTTTGACCTTTACTCAAATGGATCATTTAATCTGATGCCCATTAACTATATATATATGTCCATGGAATTTCATGGTGATATCTCAAGTATTCATTGAGTTATAGCATGATATGTCTATGCGGACACACACACACACACACACATATACACACACACAGATCTTTTTTTTTACTTGAGCTTTACTTTAAATACATCAGTTTATTGATTTAAAAAAACTTCAGATGCATAATTTCCGCCTCATTTGCCTAAATACCAAATATTTACAATTTTATTTGGAGGAATTTGACGAAACGCTAGCAAGCCGCTATAGTAACAGATGCACTTTCGGTTATTTTCACATAAATAAAACAGCCCTTTCCATTTCTTATATGAAAAACCACACTGATGAATCTGGGATATTACTTTTTAAAAAAAGAAGTGAATCTACATGGAAACTACTAACTTGACACCAACGTTTACACTGATTGTGGAATTTGGCCGGTCATGTGACCATTGGACATCAGAGGCTGTGTCTGAAATCCCTCCCTAACCACTCTATATAGCCAGAGTAAGGATTGGATGTCACATCGCATTGCATCTTGGGTAATGTCAGTATGAGTAGGAAGTTCATAATGTATACTCAACATTTCTGCTGAATCTAATATGCATCTGGAAACTTCTCACATAATATCATACTGCCAGAGTACACTGAAAAAAGTAAAACATTGAATTCACTTTATTATTATTATTATTCTTGAATAGGTCACTCATAAAACCATCTAGTTGAGTGAATCAAATGAAATTAAAATAACCCTAAGAATATGCAATTCAATTTGGTTCACTCAACTAGATTTTTTTTTTATGTGTGACCATAAAAAGTAAAAATTATTAAATATAAAGTAGAAATCACGAGATAAAAAATTAAGATTATGAGATAAAAAGTCAAAATCACGAGATAAAAAATTAAGATTATGAGATAAAAAGTCAAAATCACGAGATAAAAAATTAAGATTATGAGATAAAAAGTCAAAATCACGAGATAAAAAATTAAGATTATGAGATAAAAAGTGAAAATCATGACATAAAAAGTAAAAATTATGAAATAAAAAGTCGAAATCATGAGATAAAAAATTAAAATCATGAGATAAAAACTCAAAATTGAAGAATAATTTTTAAGTTGATTAAATGTTTTCCTTTTTTCAGTGTAGTAGATAAGTATAAGGTTTCCAACACAGCCTACTGTATGTTCTGGCTGAAGGAGTTTTCAACCATTTTTATCCTTATTATTTACAATCTCGTTCAGATCTGTTGGAAAGTATCAGGCTTTTTATTTCTCATCGACTACCCACAGTGTTAGCCTACGTGGCTCCATCTGTCATGCTTCTAAATGGGATTTTTATTTTTCATTAAAGTGTTGAATTCATTGATAAAGTACACAGGACTGTTTCATTTATTAAACTTAAAGCTCTATTGGTGTAAAAAAAAAAAAAAAATCTTTGGATGTGCAGTAAAATGTGAACCAGATGATAGCGTGGTACTGTGGCGTAGCGGTTAGCACTGCTGGTTCAAAGCTAAATGATTACAGGTTTTATTCGCAGCCGGATCAGAAGCTTGTTGAGATTCAGACTGCAGGCAAATGTGAGTCTAACACTAAAGTTAGACTCACTTTACTGATCCATGAAGAAAATAGTTCAGTTTCATACAAATACATGTTTGAAAAAACACTAGCAAAAGAAAAAGACATTGAGAAGATAAAAGCAGTAAATAATATAAATAGAACAGAAACGTGTGTGTGTGTGTGTGTGTGTGTGTGTGTGTGTATTCCTATCTTTATGAGGACATTGATATGTTTACACAGTCACTTTTGACATTATGGGGACCAAAATAAAGGTCCCCACAAGGATTAAATAAAAATAAAAGTCCCCACTAGTAAAATAGAAATGATATGGCCCAATAAATACATTAATTTATGTTTTCATGAAGTCCCCTTAAAGCATGAGGGAAATGGGTAAAAAGCAAAATATGTAGGTTTGAAGATGTGTTTATTTTACAAACAAAAAAAGTATTAATTTTTTATTTTTAAATATTATTTATTGTCTTTATTTTTTGTTTAATTTAAACATTTTTCTATAATTATTTCTTTATTTTATTATTAGTTTAATTATTATTGTATTTATTAATTGATTTTTACTTTTTAAATTTTTTAAAAATTTAATTACATTTAACATTTTTATAATTATTTTTAATTTTATTAAAAAAGAAAAAAACGTTTACACTCACAACCCAATGGCTACTTGATTACAAATTTGGTCCTCATGACACATGTAAACGAGTATGTGTGTGTGTGTGTGTGTAAGAGTAACAATGGGTATATGTACGTACAAGTTAAGCTTCCTGTTGGTGGTGCAGTGCACTCGTGCCTCACAGACAGAAGGTCCCTGGTTCTAATCCCACACCAGACCTTTCTGTGTGGAGTTTACATGTTCTCCTTGTGTCTGTGTGGGTTTTCTCCAGTTTCCTCCCACCATCCAAACACATGCACTCATAGGTTAATTAGTTAATCTAAATTGTCCATAGGTGTGAATGTGACAGTGATTGTTTGTCTATATATGTTCAGCCCTGAGATGAACTGGAGACTCATACAGGGTGTACCCCACCTTCACCCATTGGAGCTGGATTAGTTCCCCAGTGACCCCCATGACCCCAGTGAGGGTAAAGCGGGTTCAGATGACGAGACGAGATGACATGAGACTTCCTGTGGATGGGTGGATAAGCATCTCCCTGAAATGAGTTTTGGAACTTCAGATGTCTGAACTACAGATGGTCCCCTATTAGCATTAGCTTATACATGTGTAGGCTAATGCTAATAGGCTAATGTGTGTGTTTAGTAGTAGTAGTAATAATAATGCTATTATTAATCGTAATATTAATAATAATCTTTCCTAGTGTCTGTAGCCATCATATCATACATATTTACCACTAGATGCCACTAAAAAATACACACTCAACCTTCTAAGTCCATAGTTAAATACTTTTCTACTACATTTGGCAGCCCTACTTTTCTTTGTCTTTTTCCGCCTGTGACAACAAATAAAAGAAAGAAAGTGCCAAAAAGGAAATTAGGCTTACAGAGCGAGACGGCACGTGGTGGGGGATGGGAGGGTGAAGATTTAGAGGGAGCTGATGAGGATTTGGGCAGGGATTGAAACTGAAACTAGTAGCTAAAGAGGTCAGTGGTGGGGGTTTAAGCACTGAAATGGTGTGGATAAGAGGCCAAACACACTAACAGAGTGTGTGTGTGTGTGTGTGTGTGTGTGTGTGTGTGTGTCACTAACACAGCCTAATATTCAGCATGTGCTGTAAAAGGTGTGTGTTAGAAAAACCTTATGCCTTTTATTCATTCTGTCAGGAAATTATTACCTAATTATCTGTCGGATTATATTAGTGAATTTTCCTCTGATGCATTTCCTACAGTTTAACAATAAAAATTTGTATTAGAAATTAAAACTAAATCAGGGATAATTTGTAAATCACTGCAAGATTTATATTCTCTTCAATAAAACACTAAATAATTTAAATGTTTTTTTATTAGTTGCATTTTGAATTGTTTTACTGTTGGACAATGACTTTTCATTGTTCTCATTCTTATATGCTTGTCCATCATGGTCTACCCCCCCCTACTCCCCCCCACCCCCATCCCCTGCACCACACCGTAGACACCTTTAGCAGCTCCTTCAGCTCCAGGCTGTTACCCCCCCCCCCCCCCCCCACTGCTTCTGTAGTCATTCCTCCCCACAACCATCAATAAGCACATAGAGCCTGTTTACATGAGTTTTTATTCCTGTTTAATTCAGAATAAAGGTTAATTCCTCTTTAAAATTATTTATTTAACCCGTTAACTACTGAGACTTTAGCAATTCCACAGTAAAAAAAAAAAAAATTAAATAAGATAAAATAAAGTAAGCAACAAAGTGAACCAAAACTGCCAAAGTGATTAGTAAAATTAACTAAAATTAATAATAAACTAACAAAATGATGTGTAACATGAACAAAGTAAGTCACTAACAAAACACAATTTAAGAAAAATAATAAAATAAATAAACAAAATGTAGAAAAAATAAAACAAAAAAGCAACAATATCAACAAAAACTAACAAGGCGGGTCAGAAACAGCAGACCTCCTCCAAGGTTTGATATGGCGTCAAAATGTGGCGTGATGGAGCCATAGGTGTTGATCCATCTGATGTCGGAAGGTGAGACGATGGGAATGAAAACAACAAACAGATTCTATCTGGTCTGAATCCTCAGATATTAACATTGATGTGTTTTGACCTTGGTGTGACCTTGACCTTTGACCTTCATTAAAAAATCTAGTGGGTTCTTCCTTGACCCATTATCTATCATTCCTGAAAGTTTAATCAACATCTGCTCAGAACTTTTTGAGTAATCCTGCTGGCAGACAGACAGACAGACAGACAGACAGACAAACGGACCCGGATTTAATACCTTCTTGGCAGAGGTAATAAATATGTAGTATCTGGTCAAACATGTTGATAGTTGAAACAAACAAAAACACAGGAAGTGGATGTGATCATTTCCTTCCAGACAGACAGACATTGATGCAGACAGACAGATACAGACAGAAAGAGATACAGACAGACAGACAGACATAAATGCAGACAGACAGACAGTGATACAGACAGACAAGCATAGATGCAGACAGACAGACAAATACAGACAGACAGACAGAGATGCAGACAGACAGGCAGCCAGAGATACAGACAGACAGACAGGCATAGATGCAGACAGACTGACAGGCATGGATGCAGACAGACAGACAGGCATAGATGCAGACAGACAGACAGATACAGACAGAAAGGCATAGATACAGACAGACAGGCAGCCAGAGATACAGACAGACAGGCAGCCAGAGATACAGACAGACAGGCAGGCATAGATGCAGACAGACAGACAGACAGGCATGGATGCAGACAGACAGACATAGATAGACATACATACAAACATACACACACACACACACACACACACATACAGACAGACAGACAGACAGACAGGCATAGATGAAGACAGACAGACAGGCATAGATGCAGACAGACAGACAGATACAGACAGACAGGCAGCCAGAGATACAGACAGACAGGCAGGCATAGATGCAGACAGACAGACAGACAGGCATGGATGCAGACAGACAGACATAGATAGACATACATACATACATACATACACACACACACACACACACACACACATACAGACAGACAGACAGGCATGGGTGCAGACAGACAGACAGCCAGAGGGATTGATTTTTGTCTTCCAGTCAAAGGAAATCCCAGAGTCCCACAGGACAGAAAAAAACTGAACATCATAAGACTGAGTCCATCAAATCCTGGTCTAATCTTCACAGCCAGGGGTGAGAGGTTTTAGAAGCTTTTCTGTATGAGACTGGCAGAGATGGGTGGACGTTAAACCCTTCAAACCAAATCCAACAATCCCACAGTCCCTGAACGCCTCACCAACACCAAAGACTGGAGAGGTTTGTGTCCACACCCCAGAAACTGCCTTTAACCCCCTCCCCCCAAAATAAAATAAAAATAAATAAATATATACAGTGTACAGTTGAACATGATAAATAAACACTCAGCATTCAGACTGTAAATCTAAATATTTAGTTATTTTCAGATTATCAAACAAACTAACTAAATAACAGACAAACAAACACGAGGTAAAACATAACCTTCTACGCAGAGATAATAAATAAATACATGTCAATGACAGAATCCACAAACTGGGATAAGTGGAATGAAAATGTTGAGGCTTGACTACGATTTATTTAATATAAAACATATCAAGGAAGGGTAAAGGTTACATTTACACTTTGAAATATTGATTTTAAATCTTAATATTCTTATTAAAATTCAAGTTAATGAATGTTAATAAGATTAATAAGAACTAATTAGTATCATTACTTGTATTGTATATACATTTCTTTAAATAAATAAATAGTGATGCTTAGTCTGATGGGGTTGGTAAGTAATATAAAGCACTGGGGGAAACACTGCAGTTACTTCACACCTCTGCCTATGACTGGTGTAAAAAAAAAAAATAAAAAAAAAAATCGGTATCGGCCTCCGAAAAATCCATACGTCCAGCTGATCTAATCATGTATTCCATCATGCTGTAGTTCTTCTTCAAATCCACCCATGTCTGTTTTGTCGTTGCACATCATGTTTGGTCTGCCTGACATTATTTACCTGCAGTACCACATGTGTACACTAGGGGGTTAGCAGTAAAGCTAGCAGCTCTGTCTGACCTGCTTTGACCTCCTCCAGCTGCTAATCAGACTCGCACACACCCACTAACACAGAGCACATCAGACTCTCCTAAATGTTCATTCAAAGGCGTAGAAACCGTCCCAGATGCGGATTATTTGGAGTCTGACGACGCCCCTTCAGCCTCAGGTCCTTATTTCTTCCACATGTTAGTAGTTTGTCTGTGGACGACCAGCGTTTTTCATCCTCTGAGGAGAATCGAACACCAGCAATTGTAGACGTTGGAGAGAGCCAACAGCCAGAGGTGGTCAAAGTACTCACATTCTCTACTTAAGTAAAAGTACAGTTACAGGTATGAAAAAAATACCATCATAAAACTAGTATGTCTACTTATGTACTGATTCAACTCCTTCACATAAGTAAAAGTAAAAAAAGTACAATTTCTTAATTGTAATAAAGTAAAAAAAAAATAAAGTAAAATGCCATGAATGAAATATGTACTGTATTTAAACATGAAAAGTGTATAAACAGTTTTAAAAGTATCCAAAATTACAGTCCTTAAAAGTGACTTACTATGTAGATCATGTGTTTGATCAGGTTTTGCAGGTTTGGACAGAAAGTTATGGAAAAATGGAAGAAAAAAGTTACAAATGACATGAAAAGAAATCATTGTGAATTAAAAAAAAAAAGAAAAGTCAGAAATATGACATAAAAAAGCATAATTATGAGATAAAAAGTCAAAATTGTGAGATTAAAAAGTAAAAATGATGAGATAAAAAGTTATAAATATGAGATAAGAGATGCGTAATGATGAGATAAAGACAAAATTATCAGACAAAAAGCCTAGCCACACTATCTCCATTCATTACATGTATGGGTCTAGTTATGCTTCATAGTCGGGGAGGCGGGGCTAAATGGTTGTCTTTCAAATCCCTCTGTATGCAATAGGAAGATACTACAACCAATCAGCATAATCTTTAGGATGACATAGTTAGAGCGCCGGAAAGTTCACGGAGGAGTCCGGAGAAAGTTGGGAATGACTAAACAAAATGGTGGATTATGGAGCTGTTGTTGCTTCTGTAAAAAACAATTTAACCCTTTAAACTTCCAGTCAATTTCCGCTACATTTCTTAATGAAGTAAACTGAATGCTGTTCTTAAACCATTTTAATAACCTGCAGTTGGTGTTTGATTATATTCAAAATTAAAATATTAAGATGAAAACTGGGATATTAGAGGCGGGTCCCGTTAAATGATGCAATAGATAAAACATTTGTGGATATTTATTGATGTTTTGATGTGTTTTGGACTAAAT
Source organism: Siphamia tubifer (assembly GCA_020466265.1). Lineage (NCBI taxonomy): Eukaryota > Metazoa > Chordata > Actinopteri > Kurtiformes > Apogonidae > Siphamia > Siphamia tubifer. The sequence continues at coordinate 35,918,257 of CM035796.1, forward strand.
ATGGACAATGTTTTTCATTTGTTTTGGATGTTTTTGTTGGACTATGACTGTGTTTGTTGGAATATGGTTCCTCTGTGGACAATTATCAGACATAAAGGTTCAGATCAGATGTTTAACATTTGTATTTTGAAGAAATGTTTTATTTTTTATTTTATTTTATCTGAAAGTGGTTTACATCTTCTGATGTGTGAGAATATCTGTTGTCAAACTACATTAGGTCATGTGACATTTAGGGCAGGTTTGGTTGGTTTGATTAACATTTTTGAGCGACTACTTCCGGCCTATATGTGGACCCTTGGAAGTTTAATGGGTAAAAACTAACATAAATCCTATAATTAAACTATTAAAGTAACTATTAGAGTTATAAATAAAGCTGGTTCTTTTCAGTCAACTCATCCCTTTAGAAATTGAGTGGAAGTTTAAAGGATTAAACACATTGTCCTGAATTTCGACACAGTCTTTTATATATGGTATTACCAGAGAACAATACAGCATATACAAACATTTCTTTTTTAGCAAAAATTTAGTTTTATAAAGGACGGCAACAACCTTGGACATTTTAACTAATGTTATTATAGGAAAAATGACAGAAAAAACTCATACAAATGCAGTTATTGGATCATTAATTTACTGACTTTGACAGTCGTCCACATGTTTTTTCCATTTTTTCCGAAATTTCTTGTTATCAGATGATTACTCAGTTATTTTATTTAATTTTTTTCTTGCTGGAAAGTATAATTAAAACTGTCGTTCCACCTCGGCTCAGTCATTACTCTAGAGGAAAAGAGAGAAGTTCATATGCTGGATGTGACTGTGATTAAAAAAAAAAATATTGTGACGTGATCATTTGGACAGATCTGCTTCCTCTGTAATACGCTGTGATTTCTCCAACGTGATAAACTACAGCCAGTATTTCTCATGTGGCTGAAAGAGTAATCAGAGGACGTGATGTAATAGATTGTGTGCGGAACAGAGTGAACAGATCATTCTGTCTCCATCATCCATCTTCTAGACCATCTGTGGCTCCATATTTGACTTCCCAGTAAGAGTAGAGCTGAACTAAATGAGCAGCTTTGGTCGTTTTCTGTCAACATTATTGTCTGTTGTGCATAAAAAGCTGTTTTAAACACATGGTGAGTCTGTGCAACTGCACAGTTTGGATAGATTTGCATCCATTTAATTCATGCAAAGTGGGAAAAACAGTTGGTAAATTAAATGACTGATACACTCCACTGCTTGTTTTGGTTGCTTGGTTGGTTATCATTAACTACTAATGATATATTGGCTGGTCGATATATCAGGTTAATATGTTTGTTTATTTCTTGCATCGGTATTAGCTTTTGCAGGGGCGTCACAGCCATTTAAAATGTAGGGCTGTTCTAGGTTGTGGCACATGAGAAAAATTTTCTGAATCTATTATAACCAACAATTGTCCATTAATGGTTAAATTATTATTTAAAAAAAGTAATATATGGCCAAAATATGAATATACATATAAATATATTGCACGTAGTAGCCACAAACACTGCCGAACAACTGATAAAAGTAGTTTGCTAAGGTGCATTGATCACTATTGAGAGATAGTAGCTCAAAGTAATTACGAGGTGGGAGTTTTTGTTTCATGACGGTTTTGTTATGCAAATAAATCACTCATTCAAACACATATGTAACCCTCCAGCACAAAACCAGTCAGAAGTCGCACAGCAGTACTTCAGGAGACATTTGGATTTTATACATAAACTTCAAATTCGATCATTTTGACCCATATAAAAATGAGTTATTGTGAAATTCCTACTGCAAGTGCTTCAAATCATGTCTTTTAGGAAGGACAACAACTGACTTTGACAGTAATTATGTCTCAAACAAAGAAAAATTGCCTCAAAACATGGCTTTCCTTGGCGCTTGCGTTAGTTATTTCCCGTCATGTTTGGTACCATTGGAAAGATGGGGATTCCCTCTCGACAACCCTTAACTAGAAATCTACCTAATTATACATTTGAACCAATGGGAGGCCTCAGAACAAAGCCTTCTTAAGTCAACAAAATCCCTTGTTGCTATGGCGATGCTGAAAAACGGCCTCTGATTGGTTGAACTAGTGTCACGCAAGCATTTTTAATCAACTTTCAGATAAATATAAAATCTGAATGTATGAAATTTAACCGAAATGACTGGTTTTGTAATGGAGGGTCACATATTGTTTTGAAAAGACATATTTTATTTTGTTGACCGCGGCAAACCTGCCGGAACTACTTTCGCTTTGACCAAAACCAGACCAGACCTGGGCTCACAGGACACTGTTGGGGGTAAATCACTGTGGGTGCACCAGAGTAAAGACATTCACTCTATACACTCTATACTAAAAATCACTGCATTGTATCCCTAGCATGTACTGTAGTTAGTGAAAAAGATGTTTACACAATATCAATTTTCTTTTTTTTTTCACATACTGTGACTCTCTCTGGTGCCCCCCAGGGGAGGCCCACCCCACCTCTCAGTTTTAAAACCGCTGGCGTATCGTAGGTTTTGCTAGTATCGTTGCAGCCCTAGTACTTTCCTTTCCAAAGCGGTGCTTCTAAGCCTCTCGTTCTCTTTCATGATAATGTTATGTCTCTCGCCCGCCGCTCCTCTTCCAGCTCTTTGACCATAAATCGCTCCTGTTGGGTTAATTGGATGCAAAGGGGAGGGGATGGCCTTACATGGGCACAGTCTCCCCAGTGTTGTCTGATCAGAAAGCTCATTCCTCGGCAGCTTAACGCACTCAAACACCCAGCGTCCACCTCCCTGCCACGGCGCTGCTTCCTGGAAACACACACTTTGTTCAGTCTCCGTGTGTTAACAATTACTTGGGAGCTGTGTACTTCCTGGAGTCACCGCCGAACATCTGATCCCTCTTTCGTTGCAGCTCAGATAACGACCATCCGCCCGCTTGTTTATTGTGTCTAATGTCACAGTTGTTTCTTTCTTCTAAATGCGTCGTCTTCATTTTGGATTTATCTTTTGTAAAGCTGTCGCAGGTCAAACCCAGTCACTGTCGACCGTTGTCTGCTGATTCTGCCTCCTTTAAACACAGTTTTATTTTACTCTCGATCTCAGTCTGTGTTTTTACTTTTTCTAAATGCCTCGAAGAAGCTCCTGTCGACAAATAAATGTTTTTATTCAAATAACAGGTTTTATTCTTGACAAACTCCGTCACTATCAGCTACAACATTACTGCCACTGTAGTTAGTCTGCTTCCATTTACACAGTAACACAGAGGAATAATAGTGGAATAATGGTGGAATAATGGTAGAATAATGGTAGAACAACTGTTGAATAACAGTGGAATAATGGTGGAATAAAGGTGGAATAATGGTAGAATACCTGTGGAATAACAGTGGAATAATGGTAGAATAACTGTGGAATAATAGTGGAATAAGGTGGAATAATAGGAGAATAGATGTGGATAAACAGTGGAATAATGGTGGAATAACTGTGGAATAACATTGGGATAATAGTGGAATAAAGGTGGAATAACTGTGGAAAAACAGTGGAATAATTGTAGAATAAAGGTGGAATAATGGTGGAATAAAGGTGGAATAATGGTAGAATACCTGTGGAATAACAGTGGAATAATGGTAGAATAACTGTGGAATAATAGTGGAATAAGGTGGAATAATAGGAGAATAGATGTGGATAAACAGTGGAATAATGGTGGAATAACTGTGGAATAACATTGGGATAATAGTGGAATAAAGGTGGAATAACTGTGGAAAAACAGTGGAATAATTGTAGAATAAAGGTGGAATAATGGTAGAATAACTGTGGAATAACAGTGGAATAATGGTGGAATAAAGGTAGAACAACTGTTGAATAACAGTGGAATAATGGTGGAATAATGGTGGAATAATGGTAGAATACATGTGGAATAACAGTGGAATAATGGTAGAATAACTGTGGAATAATAGTGGAATAAAGGTGGAATAATGGTAGAATAACTGTGAATTACAGTGGAATAATGGTAGAATAACTGTGAATTACAGTGGAATAATGGTAGTATAATGGTGGAATAAAGGTGGAATAACTGTGGAAAAACAGTGGAATAATTGTAGAATAAAGGTGGAATAATGGTAGAATAACTGTGGAATAACAGTGGAATAATGGTGGAATAAAGGTAGAACAACTGTTGAATAACTGTGGAATAATGGTGGAATAATGGTGGAATAAAGGTAGAACAACTGTTGAATAACTGTGGAATAATGGTGGAATAATGGTGGAATAATGGTAGAATACCTGTGGAATAACAGTGGAATAATGGTAGAATAACTGTGGAATAATAGTGGAATAAAGGTGGAATAATAGGAGAATAGATGTGGATAAACAGTGGAATAATGGTGGAATAACTTTGGAATAACATTGGGATAATAGTGGAATAAAGGTGGAATAATGGTAGAATAACTGTGAATTACAGTGGAATAATGGTAGTATAATGGTGGAATAAAGGTGGAATAACTGTGGAAAAACAGTGGAATAATTGTAGAATAAAGGTGGAATAATGGTAGAATAACTGTGGAATAACAGTGGAATAATGGTGGAATAAAGGTGGAATAACTGTGGAATAACAGTGGGATAATAGTGGAATAAAGGTGGAATAATGGTAGAATAACTGTGAATTACAGTGGAATAATGGTAGTATAATGGTGGAATAAAGGTGGAAAAACAGTGGAATAATTGTGGAATAAAGGTGGAATAATGGTAGAGTAACTGTGGAATAACAATGGAATAATGGTGGAATAAAGGTGGAATAATAGTAAAGTGAGTGGAATAAGTGTAGAATAAAGGTGGAATAACAGTAGAATGATAGTAGAGTGAGTGGAATAAGTGTAGAATAATAGTAAAGTGAGTGATCCATCCAGATGAAGCTTCTTCACTGATATAAAACCAAAGCTTGTCGGATGTTTTGAAGTGCGATGTCATGGCTCTATTTGAAATGTGATTCCTTCCATTTACAGTATGTAAGTGTTTCCAGGGGGCGTGTCCTTGTCTCCAGCCTCCATCCGTCTCCTCGGTCTGTCACATCAGCCTCCGCCGTCATGTGATTTAGTGGAGTCTGGCTAAAGCTGGAGGATCACAGCTTCCTGTTTCTGCGCTCAGCTGCACAGAAAAGCCCCGGCAGCTTTTCAGACCCGTCCCAACGCTTTGTCACTTATTTCTGTCATCGTCTGTTGTCACTCCTGTTTCTGTCATCTCATTATCACTCTGTTTCTCCTTCATGTCTATTTTAATTTCCACTGGCTGCTGTTCTTGTCTTTTTCTGCTTTCACGTGTCTATAAATGAACTCCAGGTGGAAAGATGTGTTCTCACACTGGAATAATGTTGGAATAACAATGATATAGCTATGAAATAACTGCAGAATAACAGTGGAATAACTGTAGAATAATGATGAAGTAAATGTAGAATAATGGTGGAATAACATTGGAATAAGTGCAGAATAATGGTGGAGTAACTAAAGTATAATGGTGGAATAACAGTACAATAATAGTGAAAAAAACTGTACAATAACTGTACAATAGTGGTGGAATTACTGCAGCATAATGCTGGAATAACTGTAGAATAATGTTTGAATAGCTGTGGAATAATGGTAATATAACTTTGGAATAATGGTGGAATAACTGTAGAATAACAGTGGAATAACAGTGGAATAATGGTGAGATAACTGTCGAATAAATGTAGAATAACAGTGGAATAACTGTGGAATAATAGTTAGATAACTGGGGAATAATGGGAAAATGACCGTAGAATAACAGTGGAATAATGATGGAATAACTGTGGAATAACAGTAGAATAACTGTGGAATAACAGTAGAATAACTGTGGAATAACTGTAGAATAACTGTGGAATAATGGTAAAATAACTGTGGAATAATGGTAAAAACCATAGAATAACTGTGGAATAATGATGGAAAAACTGTAGAATAACAGTGGAATAACTGTGGAATAACTGTGGAATAATGGTAAAATTACTGTGAAATAATGGTGGAATAACAGTGGAATAATGGTGGAATAACTGTACAATAACTGTAGAATAACACTGGAATAACAGTGGAATATTATGAGTGTGTTTCTCCTCCGTGTCTGTTTTAATTTCCACCACTGTTCTATTTTTTTCTGTTTTCCAGTGTCATGTTTTGTCTATAAATGAACTGCAGGTGGAAAGATGTTTTCTAATCCTGTGAAATAAACCCACTTCCACCCCCACTAGTGGAACGTTGGCTTTTCTCTGTACTGTGGTTTGGTGCAGGCCTGTGTGTTCACTGGATGAAGGATAAGGTGCAGGGATTTACCAGAGGGATCTGTGGAAATGGGTGGGTGGGTGTGAGGGGGGGGGTTCTGTTGAGGTGTGGGATACTCTTACATTTTTATTTGCTACAGTGAATGGACTTGTCTGTAAACTAATTGTAATTTGACAAAAAAATATAATTCCAAAGTATTGGTCATATCAATATTCCTATCAATGACATTGTTTGATCTGGTTGTTCTGGTGTTTTTGGTCTGTTATGAGATAAAAACTCCAAATTGTGAGATAAAAAAAAGTCCCAAATATAAGATAACAAATGAATGATTATGAGATAAAGAGTTGAAAATATGCGATAAAAAGTCATAATTATAATATAGAAATTCATAGTTTCTCTACAGTAATTTTCACTCTGAAGTTTGGTTTGAAAAAGTAATGAGTCTATTTTGAGAATATAAAGTATAAAGTACAGATATTTATATAAATATAAGGAGTATAAAATACAGATATTTATATAAATGTAAGGAGTATAAAGTACAGATATTTATATAAATGTAAGGAGTATAAAGTACAGATATTTATATAAATGTAAGGAGTATAAAGTACAGATATTTATATAAATATAAGGAGTATAAAGTACAGATATTTATATAAATATAAGGAGTATAAAGTACAGATATTTATATAAATATAAGGAGTATAAAGTACAGATATTTATATAAATATAAGGAGTATAAAGTACAGATATTTATATAAATATAAGGAGTATAAAATACAGATATTTATACAAATGTTAGGAGTATAAAATACAGATATTTATATAAATGTAAGGAGTATAAAGTACAGATATTTATATAAACATAAGGAGTATAAAGTACAGATATTTATATAAATGTAAAGAGTATAAAATACAGATATTTATATAAATGTAAAGAGTATAAAGCACATATATTTATATAAATGCAAGGAGTATAAAGTACAGATATTTATGAACAAATGTAGGGAGTAAAAGTTAAATGTTTCCAGGAAAAATAATACTCAAGTGACGTACAGATACCTAAATTTTTTTTACTTAAGTACAGTACTTCTACTTAGTGAGTTGATTTGCTAACAAACAAACAAACAAACAAACAAACAAACAAACATAACCTTGGACATTTCTTGGCAGAGTTAATGAAGACACTGACTGATCTTTTTATGGAAGGAAGAGGAGGAGCAGTATCGAGCTTCTATTTTAAGGCGGATGTGTTTGATAGTATTTTTTTGGGTCAGTTTTATTGGAGAATCATCGGCTGTGGTAGTGGGCTGATGTGGTAGTGGGCTGATGTGGTAGTGGGCTGATGTGGTAGTGGGCTGAGGTTTCCAGGTGTGACTCAGTCCAGTTCACAGTCTGACACACATACTTCTAAAGGCTCTGGCCTTTGGGTGAGGGGTGGACACACACACACACAAACACACACAAATACATTTGGTTGAAACTGTATATAAGTACATCTGTGTGAAAAATAAGGAAGATAAGTTGGTCAGAGGCTGGGAATTCTGTTCACATGGGATGATTTAGCAGAGTCAGAGTAGCAAGGCTAAATCTGTCAGTACGCTGCCAGGAGAAAATCAACAAATGTCCTGCAAAATCAAATTATATGAAAGTTCACCAACATATGGCATTTATTACCGAAATAAAAAAAAAAATAAACTGAAAGACTCCAGAAACACCAACTGAGGTAAAAGGCCTGAGGGCATTAGGGGCGTGTGTTGTCAAAAACCACTTATGAAAGAAAATATATGGAAATATATAATGCATTATATTAAAATATATATTCATTTATATGGAAAAGTAGTGCATATATTATCCACTATACTGTTATATATGATTTGATCCAGAACATTCTCACTCCCAGTGTGTCAAAATCTGACACACACACACACACACACACACATACACACAGTTGAAAAGTACTCATACTTGCAACAGCACAGCAAACTCAGAACATAACGTTGTATTGTAACTAGGATACATCTGAGTGGAACAGGGTTCAATCCTACCCTCGTTGACAAGCAAAGAGCAAGAAGTGCAATATGGAAGTATTTAGGTTTTACTATAAATGAGGAAAGAGAAATCACAAATACAGAGGCACCACTTAAACATGTTTTAAACACATCCAACCTGCTGAACACTGACAAGACAAACACCCAAACCTTCATGCTGAGTTCAGGGAACGACAGGTAGGACAATCTATTAACTTAGATTTTTTTCCCTAAAATTTCAGAAAATCATTAAGTTTAACATATTTTTGGGAAGTGAGCAAGTCACGTCAATTCAATTCAATTCAATTTTATTTATAAAGCCCTAAATCACAACAAAGTCATCTCAGAGGGCTTTACAAAAACACAATCAACTACAGAGATACATGAAAAGTCCCAGGCATCCCCTGTCCTTAGACCCTCCTTCTCGGCAAGAAAAAACTTCCAAACCCAGTGAGAAAAAGAAGAAATCTTGAGGAGAACCACATTGAAGGAGAGATCCACTCCCATGGACGGACAGGCTATAGATGAACATCCATTTATAAATGCAGGAAGGGGGGTTGGTCCAGACAGGCAGGGGCGGTGGTCCGGGGTCACAGGTCGGCACAGGCGAGATACTGCAGATCCTGTCGTCCATGGCTCCCGTGCAGACACTGTCAGGAGAGCCACCACTCCCCCCAGGGGGGGAGGGGGGAAAGGGGACACCAGGTGACTAGTCATGAACAGACTTGGTATGTCAGGCCAAAAAAAAAAAAACAATGAAAAAACACCTTCAGTAGCAGAGAATGTGAGGTGTAGACTTAGCCTTTTAGCTAGCCTGTAGCTCAGTCCAGTCGTTATAATAGTCCATAGTGCTTCATACAGCACACACACATAAAAGTTAGTTTCAGTTCATAACACTCACTCAAAGACAAACAATAGTTTTTAAAAAAACTAATTCAGTGATTAATTTGTGAACATTCGTGCAGGGAGTTATATTTTTTTGTTGTCTGTAAAAATATATGGCATCTTTTGTCTTCAGTGCAATATATGTTTTATATGATATCGTCGTTTTTTGACACACAAGGTGTCCCTCAGCGTCTAATTGAGACACAGTGGATTTATAACCCATTAAGTTTAATATGTGACACTCAGAGCCCTAACCTTAAACCCTAAACCCGAGGAAAAAAGTGTCTCATATTGCCGCGGACAATTTAGAAATTCACTGGACGCCTTGTGTATCAAAAATACGACACTTGGTCAGCGCGTAGGAGCATGTTGGATTTGACGTGCTGGGAGTGAGAGTGTTTTTTGATCATATATTGACAAATATAAAATAAAATTGCACTGAAGACAAAAGCTGCCATATATGTTTACAGATAGTTTCATTCAAACTCAATTTCTTTCCACATATATTGTGAAGTATATTACTAAATATATAATTACATATATTTAGTAATGTGCTTCACAAAAATAAAATGAAAATATATTTATATTGTGTGTGTGTGTGTGTGTGTGTCCATATATCCCACCCGGCGACACTGATTGGCTCCTTCCTTTTCCAGGAAGCCTGAACTTTACGATACTCAGATAGTTGTGTGAGGAAATCGCAACGTCCCCTTGCGTCTAGTTTGGTAAAACGCAGCCAGATGACGTGAGTCAGGTTAGAATAAAATCTTCACTGAGGTTCTCATCATTCATGCATCAAAGGGTTCATGTGAAAATACATGTGTGGAAGCAGCACAAGCAGAGGAAAAACTATGAAAGGAAGTGGACAGACCATCTGGAATTATTTAACCCTTTGTTGGTTACACTACAAATATCCCAATATTTTTTTTTTTGCTTTTTCTACCTCACAGTGACTATTATAACATATTATATTCATTTTTTAACGAAGGAATTAAAACTCAAACATTACTCCTTCACCAATCTTATCAACATAATTTGTGACTTGATTCAAATTAGATGTATTAACTCTTTGTGTTTGTATGTGATTAGCATTAGCAATTAGCATTAGCATTTCATGACCCATTACTATCATCTCTAGCATTTGATTGAGCATGTTTTCAAAAAAAATATTACATGAATACCAAAGTATTTCGGAAACATGAGGATTATTTATGTAAAATAGACTTAATAAAATGAAAAAAAAAAACAAAAACTTGCATGCAATTTTCTGTCAAAAAAAAAAAATCATAGCAGAGGTGTTGTCATGGTTATGATCTTCTTCCTTGGTGGGTATACTAGCATGACCTGAATATAACATTACCTGCTCAAATGACTTAAATTTAGATATCAGGGTTCAAAGTTACCTCTACCAAACGGTTGAGCTGACCAACAAAGGGTTAATACATATTTATAGACAAAATAAAATTACCATCAGTCTGTGATTTAGGTATTATTTAGGACAGGTGAGAAGTCAATGCAGGCTCTGACGGCCCATCACCACTATTAACAGGTTAAATACATACATCTACACAATTGTACATAATAACTTGATTAAACAGTTTTCCATGAAGGTGCATTAAGAAAAAAAATCCCTCCAAATTTGTACTAATATATAACTGTAAAAGCCAACTGAAGTGCGTACTGTACTGTCGATGAATTCAGTATGCACAGTCCTGTTCTGCTTCGCTCCTGATCCAGTAGGAATTAATCACTGACAGACATTTTAATAGTATTACCACATGTGGTGAGCGTGGGGGGATTGAGAAACTGGGGAGGAGATGAATATGTATGAGTCCAAAGAAATGGAGAGACATTTAAGGCACAAAGAAAAGGAGGGCAGTGGATCCACGGTCTGCAAAACGCTGCCTCTGTATTCTCACTGTAACCCACATAACGGAGACAATCTGTGGGTCGACACCATCCAACATGAACCAACAGCGAAAGAAAAAGAAACGACTTGATGAGAAAATAAAATCATTCTATCTGTATTCAGAGGAAGAGGAGTAAACCCTGTGTATTCTTCTATTATTTTCTTCCTCATATTGTCTTCTAGTTGTAATAATTGTCCAGTATATTCTATATTTAAGGTTTTTATGTTTCCATTGATGGTTTTTGGCTGCATTCATTGGACTCAGTTCAGGTTTATTGTTTAGATCCATTTTGTTTGGATTTTAAGGTAATTTTTTTCTACAAGTAAAATGCTTCCAGAATAAAAAATACTGAGATTTTACCGTAAGTGAATTCTTTTATGGTTCTGAGTCTGTTCATAACTTTTGGGAACAGTATTTCTAGGTGCAGCTGGGTGGGGGAAGGGGTCGAGTTTGCTGGTGGAAGGATCTGGTCTCTGCTTTTTGCAGATGATGTGGTCGTGTTAGTTTAATGGAACAGTGACTTCCTGCAAAAAAATGTGCTTAAGCAGAAAAATCTTGAGTTAAAAACATCATGAATTTCTTCCTTCCTTCCTTATTTCCTTTTTCCCTTCCTCCCTCCCTACTTTCCTTTCCCTTCCATTATTCCTCCCTCCCTTCTTTCTTTCCTTCCTACCTTCCTACCTTTACCCCTCCCTTCCTTTCTTCCATCCTCCCTTCTTTCCTTTCTAACTTATTTCTTTCCTTCCTTCCTACTTTTACCCCTCCCTCCCTCCCTCCCTCCCTCCCTCCCTCCCTCCCTCCCTCCCTCCCTCCTTTCTTTCCTTCCTTCCTTTCTTTCCTTCCTTCCTACCTACCTTTACCCCTTCCTTTCTTCCATCCTCCCTTCTTTCCTTTCTAACTTTTTTCTTTCCTTCCTTCCTACCTTTACCCCTCCCTCCCTTCCTCCCTCCCTAACCTTATCCTGTTGTGAACTACCATCCGCAGTGTTTTTCCTTTTGTTCTATCACAGTGCTGTGTGTGATCTGCTGTGAAATGACGCTGCAGATTTGACAAAGTCACTTCATGTGATTTCAAACAAACTAAACCCTCTGTGTTTCCCTGGAGTGGAGCTCTGCAGTAGCTTTACTTTATTTAGATGCAAACAGCTGGTCATCCTCAGTTCACCCTGGGCTGATGTGAGCGTCGGTGTCCAAAACTATCTTCCTCTGTCTGTTTCCGTCCAATCCCATAAGCCCCGGCGGCAGCGTTGGCACACACGCAGCTGAGCAGAGCTTGACTTATCAGACTCGGTGTCCGTGAAGAGTCAGCATTTCAGTGGAACGAAGCGATGACGTCCTGCCTCCGTCCTGTGAATCCATGTCCAGGACATTTCAGAGACGGCAGCTCCTTCACACACTGCAAAAAATATAAATATGACCTAGTGTAGGGTTGTTGTTTTTATTTCTAGTCTAAATACTTCATCACATATAAAACTAGAAAAACACTTTGAGAGCGCAAACCTCAGCCAAGGCAGACCTCCCCCCTCTGAATGAAGAGAGGTCCACCCAAGGAGGTTTGTTTGTTTGTTTGTTTGTCTGTTAGTTAGTTAACAAGACAACTCAAAAAGTTATGAAAATGTCATGACGTGTTGGGGGGGGGGGGGTGACACAAGGAACAAATGATTAGATTTTGGTGATGATTCAGAAGAGAGACTGGATTCTGGATCACTTTGAAATTTTACAGAGTGATAAAAGGAGAATAAATAAATAAAGTGTTTTAGCTGCATTCACTGTTGGTAGAGTGGGTCACCCAATGAACAAGAGGTTGACGGTTCACGTCCCGGCTCTGACTGTCCACATGTTGAAGCCTGACTTGGTCTCCCAGTAGGACAGACAGAACCTACTGGTGTGAATGGGTGAATGTGAGGCTAATGTAAAGAGCTTTGAGCACCATGAAGGTGAAAAAGCACTATATGAGTGCAGACCATTTACCCCAACCACTACAGTAAATAAGAACTGTGGGTTCTGCAGATGATATGCTTTAAACTTAACCCATAGTGTGCTTTTTTTTCTTTTCTTTTTTACTGTACGTATTTGTTGTGCAGTAGCGGTCTTATTTTTATACTTAAAGGTCTTAAAATGTTCCTGTAAAAGTTCTAGAAGGTGGCCCTGTCAGAACGGCCCAGTCAGTGCAAACATGCACATACTGTGAAGTTCCTGTAAAATGGCTCAGAAGTTCAGACAGTGGAAACAAGCCTATGCCTGATGTTCTGTTTGATTTTAAGGGTGAGATTTTCATACCACCCGCTAAAGGGGGAGAGGGGTCTGTCGATTACCAATAATGTAGAATAGATGTGGTTATTTATTGGGAAAATTAGGTGGAAGTAAAATATTTTTATGGATAGCATGTGTGTCTTTTATTCAGAAGGTCAGGGTGGAGCAGTTTATACTTTTTGCAGTTACTGTACAAACACCCAAAAATTTTCTATATATTTTATTACATGACAAAGAATGATTCGAATGTTGCAGAAAACACAATAACTAATTTTTTACCAAAAAATGTAGTTATTGCCTTTTTGCTTTTTAGGGCAGTATATAGGAGCAGTGACCAAAAGAGGTGTGTGTGCTAGCATTAGCTTCATCATTGCTACAGTTTTCCTGGTTCCTTGGTTGAAAAAGCACATTTCTTTCATTCTGATTCATTTCTTTTCTTCTGGAGGTTGTTTGGTTTTTGCTATCTGGGGCGAATAAACATCACTTTGCCCTCCAGTTTGTCTGTAAATCTGCATGATTTAGCTGATGCTGTCTCCTGGAGAGGAAACATGGCCCTGATTTGTTTTTGCTTCTTTGTGTGTCCAGACAGCTGATCCCCAGCATGGCCGTCGCTCTGTCTGTCTGTCTGTCTGTCTGCTTGTCTCTTTGTGTTCATCAGGCTCTAATTTCTTTTCCAATAAACAAATTCCATACTTGTAAATATTTCTCATCTGCGCCCAAATGTTGTTTTTTGACTGCGGTGTTTGAACGTATACCAGTGAATCCTGCATTGTGGAGAACGTGTGCTTTCACACACTTAACATTTTGTGCCAGTAGGGTGGTGATTTTCTCTGCCTTACACATTCAAGTGCAGCATGAGGGCACAGAAATAGTAATTTGAGGAAGGTGAAAACACAGGAGGGTTGTGTATGGGGCCAGGAAGCTGTCAAAATATTCATGCGTATAAAGCGGTGTGTCTATATTAGCTTATATAGTTGTTCAAAAATCAATATCCAGACCCAGCGATGCGTTTTTGTCCTCTGCGGGGGACACATGTTTCACACTTTTATTGCAAATAACATTCCATGAAAAATGTTATAAATAAATGAAAATATTTTTTTTTAATTATCTGGAAAAAAAATTCGATTTCCTAGGTTTCAAGAGAATATAATTGTGCAAAAAAGACATAATTGTAATGTCTAGTATGACTTCTATCGTTAATAAAATGTATTGTGTGTGTTTTATCAGAATACAAATGAATTAGTTCAGACATTAGGGATTAAAAACACAAAAGGCAACTTTATTATTGTATTTTCTTCACCACTCATATGAATTCACCAATGCCAGGTACAAAAAAATCTTATATTATTAGAGATAAATAGAAAACTAAATAAATAAAGGAAGAAATAAATGTATAAATAACTGAATAATTAGTGAAATAAATAATAATAATGACAATAATAATAATAATTATAATAATAATAAATGTTACTTATAAGCAACTCCCAAGGCAGGGAAACTTCACAACAAGGTAAAGCAGTCAAATCATAAAATATAAATACATTAGAATTAACTGAATAAATAAATAAATGTACAAATAAATAATGAATAGCTTATGTTTTATCTTTTTATTACCCTATTTTTTATTCATACAGGTCCTCAATTATGCATGTTTTTGAAAATGTATATATACTTTTGTTTATATATTTGGAAATTCATTTATTTTTGTACTATTTAAACTACTTCAACATTTATTCATACCCTTTCACACATTTTACCTGATCTGCCCTATCTCTTATCATTGTGAAAACACATTTTGGTGACTGTGACCTTTGACCTATGTTCATCAAAATTTAATGTGATCTATTCTGGACCATTTCACACCTTTTCTGAAAAATTCACAGAAATTGGCCCAGGAGGTTTTGCGTAAAGTTGTAAACAAACCAACTCTAAAACATTTCCCCTCTCCCCTTCAGGGGGCGGGGTCATTAAGGGGGCGGTCCTAATTGGTTTACTTGACTAACCAGACAGAAGTCATCCAATAATCTACTTCTCTTGTGGTTTTTACTCTCTGCCTGGAGTCTGTACCAGTGGAGGCAGGGACTTGGTTACTATTATTAACAAGAAACCTGGCATGGGCTTCAAAATGGCATCATGACCTTTGACCTTGTGTGACCCATAAAGAACAAAAAAAAGGTTGCATGATTTTAAATGCTCATAACTACAGAAAGACTGGAGATAAGTAGTCAGTTACTGTTGTTGACAGATAGGAAACTACATGTAGGCTGTAAAATGGTATCATGACCTTTGACCTCGAGCGACCTTGAAAGATGAAACTCATATTCTCACATTTTTTAGAGGAAGATGTCCATTAAGAGCTAAAACATTTGTGAAAGGATGGGTTTTGTTGTGCCTGGCATGACTTATTGTACTTCAGTTTGAACCTAATACATTCAGTTTCAGTTTATTCCGTTCAGATTCATGGTTTCATGAATAAATTCAATATTTCTTCATAAATCATGTATATTGTTTGGAAGGTGCTTCAGAAATAAAGATTATGTTTAATATTATATTCATTGCACTACCCTTTCATACCATAAACTACTGAAATAACAACTATTTGTACAGATATTAAAAAAGTTTTTTCCATTTATTTATTTTATGATGTTTTGTCCCAACCACCATACAACTATTAAATAAACACTTTAAATAGAGAATGTGCACTTAATGGGTTGGGACATTTCTATTTAGAGGAGCAGTAATTATCTATTTATCTACCTGGTTTTAAAGTACTTTGGGACACTAGGTGCACTTCATGGTTTATCATGGTTATATTCCTGTTGACTGTGCATAATTTAATGTCTTTCATTGCTCGATTTAGGATGGTTTCTATCTATCTATCTATCTATCTATCTATCTATCTATCTATCTATCTATCTATCTATCTATCTATCTATCTATCTATCTACCTACCTGTCTGTCTGTCTCTCTCTCTCTGTCTCTCTCTCAGGGGTGTGGAATCCTGGTCCTCGAGGGTCAGGGTCCTGCATGTTTTTCCTTCTTCCATCACACCTGATTGAACTCATGATCAGCTCATCATCCATCTCCGTAGAAGTTTGATAATGATGTAATGGCCTCCAGGTGTGATGGAAGAGGGGCACATCTAAAACATGCAGGACACTGGCCCTCGAGGACCAGGATTCTCCACCACTGATCTATGTTATTTGTGTAAAATTGTTTGACTAAAAACTTAAAGTGAATTTGAGTTTATTGAAACATAGGCAGAAAATGGCCAAAATTAAAGTGAAATAAACAGTCAGACTGAAACGTGATCAAAAAATTATGAAATGAATAAATGAATGGTGTTTTTACAAGTTGTTTTTGGTTGAAATGCTGTGTGGGATTTTGTAAGAAAGGCCAAGATACTAGAACCATCTGTAATAATATGGTCCAAGCTTGTATTTGCACAGTTATGTTCATTTTACAGTGATTTTACCATTTTTTACCATTTTATTTATTGTATTTTTTTTGTTTTTTGTTCCCTGAATCCATTCTGGGCATGCAGAGGTGATGGTGGCAGCATTAGTTGATGTTCATTTCTGCTTCCAGGGCTTTTATTTCCCTCTCTGCCCCCCCCCCCCCCCTCTCCTCCCCTCCCTCCATTAGTCTGTCATGTCCTGGTATTAAACGGGGATTTCGATGGCACGAGCGTGTCTGTGGCGTAGGATTTGGCAGAACATGCCCGGTCCCAGCAGGGGTGAACGCTTCAGCTCCGGACCCAGGGGACTGGAGACTGAGAGGAGCTTTATTTACTGGAGCAAAACTCAGTATCTCTGCTGAAAAGAGAAGAACACAATAAAGAAAAAAAAAATCACAAGGAAGACAGTCGTCCTGTTGTGGTGAAGGACGGTTAAAAACAGTGTATGTGAATACATTTAAATTAGAGCTGTCAAATAATTAACATTGTTGTCACTTATGATACAAAAATGTGTTTCTACATATACTGAGTATAAATATATTACTGTGTGAAATTGAACATAAAAATATATATGTGTATAATATATGGAAAAATAGATTGTGTCAATATATTATAATATAATTAAAATACATAAGGAATTACTGCTTTCCATATCCTGAGACATGACAATATGTGTATACATACATGTAATTATATATTTAGTAATGCATTTAATGCAGTACTAAACAATAAATTACAAAATACAAAAAAAATATGTGGATGTACACACACACACACACACACACACACACACACACACACACACACATATACTGTATATAGTATATTCTTGTTGCCTGAACCCTCTTTATCCTCACTAGGGTCATGAGGGTCACTGGGGGCCTACTCCAGCTACAATGGGTGAATGTAGGGTTCACTCTGTATGAGTCTCCAGTTCATCTCAGGGCTGAACATATATATATATATTATCAAAAGTATTGTCTCACCTGCCTTGACTTGTATATAAACTTGACATCCCATTCTTAATCTATACAGTCATATAGATTCACCCTT
Organism: Siphamia tubifer; assembly: GCA_020466265.1. Classification (NCBI taxonomy): domain Eukaryota; kingdom Metazoa; phylum Chordata; class Actinopteri; order Kurtiformes; family Apogonidae; genus Siphamia; species Siphamia tubifer. The sequence goes on from CM035796.1 coordinate 35,936,110, forward strand.
TGCAGCTACAATAGCTCCTACTCTTCTGGGAAGGTTTTCCACAAGGTTTAGGAGTGTCTTTATGGGACCATTCCTCCCAGAAGCATTTGTCAGATCACACACTGACGTTGGACCGAAGGCCTGGCTCTCAGTGTGTGCTCTAATTCATCCTAAAAGTGTTCTGTGGAGTTGAGGTCAGGACTGTGTTCAGGACAGTCACATTCACCCACATCAAATTCTCACACCTATGTCTTTATGGACATTACTTTATGCACGACTATTCCCACAAACTGGGCAGCATGAAAATATCCAAAGTCTCTCTCTCTCTCTCTCTCTCTCTCTCTCTCTCACACACACACACACACACACACACACACACACACACACACACACACACACACTTTGCAGAACACAGTAATGTCATATTAAACTCCATAGCTTAATAATGGGATGTTATTTGAGTGTATTTCAAGGCAGGTGAGTGAATACTTTTGGTAATATAGTATATATAGACAAACAATCACTCTCACATTCACAACTATGGACAATTTATATTAACCAGTTAATCTATCAGTGCATGTGTTTGGATGGTGGGAGGAAACTACAGTACCTGGAGAAAACCCACACAGACTTGGAGGAGAACATGCAAACTCCACACACAAAGGTCTGGTGTGGGAATAGAACCAGGGTGAGTGCTAACCACTGCACCACCACGACGCTCAAGTCTATAAGATGAATAGTTCAAAAGTCATATCGAAAATTTGAGTTGTACCTTTGACCTTGAGTCTTCAAATTCATCCTTTGAGGTTCTGGTGTTTTTTTTTTTTTTTTTTTTTAAATTTAATCAGATCTATTCTGGAACACAACACACCTTTCCTAAAAAATTCATGTATTTTTTTTGCTGTTTTTTTTTGTGTGAATTTTTAATGTAAAGTTGCTGACAAACAAATGGACAGATAGATAAACAGACACACAAATAAACAAAACATCAAAAACAACCCCCCCCCCCTTTTGGGGATGGGGGTGGTATTACACTGATCATATGGGCGGCTTCAAACTCATATGTCAAATACGATATCAAGTATAGTTAATGTGTGCCATGCGCTAATGCTAGTATTAGCCTGGGTAAAATTAATGGAGTTAACCTTTGACCTTTGTCATCATTGTGCTGCTCTTAGCTGCCACTGTGGGTCAGTTGGTAGAGTGGGTCGTCTATTGACTGAAGGGTTGCCGGTTCGTATCCTGGCTCTGGTTGTCCACATGTTGAAGTGTCTTCAGGCAAAGACACTGAACCGTGAACTAGTCTCTCAGTAGGTGGTAGAACCTCACATGGCAGCAGCTCCTACTGGTGTGTGTGTGTGTGTGTGTGAATGGGTGAATGTGAGGCTAATCTAAAATAAGTGCAGTCCATTTAGCATTTAGTGAGCTGCAGTTGCAAAGGAAGATGAGGTCTCATTATGTTTATGGTGGTCACCATGGCAACCATCCACATCGAGGTGGTACTGTATCTGCAGTAGGAATAAACATTGATTCAGTAAGTCTCTGGAAATACGACTGTATCCAACGGGTACGGAAGAAAAACTGCATGTGAATTTTATTATCATATGTAGAATTATAAAAAAGCTCCACCATCCAGTTTACAGAACCAACCCCACACCTTCACTCTGTTACTGTCTATATTGTTCTGGATACACAGTTTGTTGACTCCAGGCGCACAGTTTAGTTTTCGGTGTGGTTTCCATTCGAGCGAAGCGGGAAACAGTTTGTGTATCTGATCGCCATCCTGGGTTGCTTCTAGCGGTATCGTTGCTGCTGCCAGACCAGAACTTTGATTTTAGTGCCAGTTATCAGTCGACGTGATACCACACAGATCTGACCAACGAGCGGTTACACAGGAAACAAAGTATTGCCAGGAAAACATGAAAACCACAACAGGTGTTAGGCATTAGCTACGACTTTGAGGGTTTGCAGCGCGTTGGTCATATGTGTAGATTACGTAAATAAACCGTCCGTGGGTTTTGTGGTGGAGTGAGGGTCTTGAAGATGGAGGTTTAAGATCCCAGTGACTCGTACGGGGTCATCACCAAAGCTCATAAATAACCGCTGTTCATGTTGTAAAGTCTTTCCAAGTTAATTAGTTTGGCAAAAGTCTTTGGATACCAGTCAGCTCACATCTGGGATGGCAAGTTGAAGTTATAAAGATAATTTTGAAGTTCCCGAAGTCATGTCCAAGTCTCTGATACAGCGTTTGCACTAGTATCAGCTCTACCCAGTACTACTCCATTCTACTCGTTTTGATGTGTTTCGACTAAAAAAAGGGTTTGGTTCCATGGTACTCGGTCTTAGATTCTGGGTATCAACCCTGCTAATATTCCAATTGATATTATAAAACAGGGGTCTCAAGCTCATTACTTTCACGGGCCATTTCATTCAGCCCAATTTGATCTCAACTGGGTCAGACCAGTGAAATAATAGCATGAGAACCACGGGAAAATAATTACAATTCCATATTTTTGTGCCAATAAACCACATGAAAATACTTTTTAAAAAATAAACTAATACTATCCAACAAGAAAGGTGTGAATAACCTGAAAAAACTCAAATATCACCAGAAGAGTATGTTTAATTCTAACAATATTATGCCCCAATGTATTATTTATACACATACATTATGGGTCAGGTGTACTACAAAGACACTAAATTGTTAAAATTGTGCTTATGTAATGTAATGTAATCTCCCCCTGTGTCAATCTATGATCAAAATACTAATTTATCACCTGATTGATTGACAACAATTATAATGACTAAAAACTGTTCAAAAGAAGAAATAGGACGTTAGCCTGTCACTAAGTGGCGGCTGACATGTCTTAGTTGTTTTCATCAAGATCATGAAAGTTTTTGTTTTGTTTTCTTGAAATTATTATTATTATTATTATTATTATTATTATTATTATTATTATTATTATTATTATTATTATTATTATTATTAGTAGTAGTAGTAGTAGTAGTAGTAGTAGTAGTAGTAGTAGTAGTAGTAGTAGTAGTAATAGTAGTAGTAGTAGTAGTAGTAGTAATAGTAGTAGTAGTAGTAGTAGTAGTAATAGTAGTAGTAGTAGTAGTAGTAGTAGTAGTAGTAGTATTATACATGTTAAAATGAGCCAATTGTTTGTATGCTGACTCAATTATTTATAATTATATCCCTGAATGGAGCTTCAGACTGATTTCACTACTGCATGGGATGAGTGGTGTTAATTTGACTTGGTATCTAATAATTTAGTTCTTTGTGTTTTCACTGTGATGTTTTAATGTGAACAATGGTTTTGAATTAAGCAAATGAACTAAGTTGCCTTTTCTTTTCTTTTCCATGTCTGTTCATTAACTGTGACTCATCATTACAGGTAAGAAAATGCACTTTTCATACAGTAAAAATGAAACAAACAAAAAACAACCTACAAACATAAAGTGGACACGTGGTAGCTAATGCATCTCGTGTGTGTGTGTGTGTGTGTGTGTGTGTGTGTGTGTCTGTGTGTGTGTGTTTGTAGAACATAGTAACGACTCTCAGTTTAAGATTATATCTGAATGACTTTGAAGCTTGCTTGATTGTTGAGGGTGTGTTACACCAGTAAAATAACAGTTAAAAAAAATGTAAAATGACATTATGTAAACAACAAAGTTTACTTTGTAAACTACAAAGTTTTCATAAAAGCATGAATAACATGAACAACCTGAAATTTCTTAAGAAAAATAAGTGCAATTTCAACAATATTCTGCCTCAGTTTAATATTTACACATGTTCTTACAGAAAACATTTCATAATAAAGAGAATATTAATAAAATGTCACTTTTCTTTAGACATTTCAGGCTGTTTCTATGTTTACAGGTTGGTGATTTTTTTTTTTAAATGATGGTTTGTAAATGTCAACGTTTTTATGTGATTTGTACTTTGTCATTATTTCTAGGTTATTTTACACTTTAGGTCATGTTGGTCTGTTTGTGGAACCTGGTCTAAAATAATGTTATCATAGTTCCTTCTGTTTTCATCAATTTGCCGAAATCTGCACTAATTTTAGAAATTCCATGTTTTCAATATCAATGAATATCATGGTGAGAAAGAAGTGATTCAATTTCGGATGGTTTATCCTTTCTAGATTGGCCACAATGAGGCGATCAAAAGTTTAAAATCACTAAACACTACTTTGTTCATATCTGTGGAAGTATTTGTCTGATTGACTTCAAATGAAGTGCAAATGAAAAGTCATGGGGATACCTCACGTCATGACATCATAGCTGTGTGGTTCAAGATTCTGCCACTAGGTGGAGTTTCATGACTGAAAAGTCATCGTGTTAGCCATATCTGAGGAAATATTTATCCTTTTCATCTCAAATGAAATGTAAATGAAAGTTAATGATCTCAGCTATATTATGATGCTATACCTGTACGGTTCCAAAGTGTGCCGCTAGGTGGAACTTCATTCATGTTATTGGAATAACTTGAACAATACTCGTTTTAGAAATTCCATGTTTTCAATATCAAGGAAAATCATGGAGATGAAGAACTGCTTTAATTTTGTATGATTTCTGCATTGACCACAAGGGGGCACTCAAAAGTGTAAAATCACTAAACACTCTTGTTCATATCTCTGAAAGTATTTGTCTAACTGACTTCAAATCAAGTGCAAATGAAAGGTCATGACCTGGAGATGAAAGGTCATGACCTGGAGATGAATGGTGGGTGCCTCATGTCATGTGATCACTAAGGACAGGGGGTATTAACCCATAAACCCCTAGCTATTACTTCTGACAGCATAATCATAGTTATTTACAGAGAAGAGGTGGAACCTATAAGTTCTACTGCTTCTGACTCCTTTTGGAACATGTATTATATGTCTTGTGTTTAAAGTGTTTTGTTTATTAATTTTATTCTGTTTTGACATTTATATTACAAATATAGAAATATATTATATCATATCATATTATAAATAACTATAATAATAAATAAGCTTTGTTGTCCTGGTTCTGTGTAAACGTAGCTTTAGTAGCTCAGTGTGTGTGTGTGTGTGCTGAACATCAACTCAAATGTCTCACTACTGTTAAAACCATCAGTCCGAGGCGAACGCACTTACGAAGCTCGTAATGTTTATGATACAAGATATTGTGGAACAGAAATGTAGACAGAACCGCTGAAGAACAGGAGAGTGAGCCAAGAGACAAACAGGAGTGATGGCAGCTTGGCCTGCACTCTGCTGAGGTCAGCACTGGGGAGGGGGAGGAGGGGGGGGGGGGGGGTTTGAAGAGCCACAGGAGCATTGTGGGTAGTTTCCTCTTAGGTTTTCAGCCTCTGCCTGGATACTAGCACAGCCCACACTTTGTCTGATTCATTCTTCAACCTTCATTTAACCCCTAAACACCCAAACATCCACCATCGACCAAAACTATCGACTGATCTAAACTGGTTAATAACTATTGATCAATTAACTCTATCAATAAATGTAAATAATTGATGGAAAATGCAATTTGATGCCTTTTCATGGTCATTGGATACCACACACACACACACACACACACACACACACACACACACACACACACCAGGTACTCCAGTTTCCTCCCACCATCCAAACACATGCACTGATAGGTTAACTGGTTAATCTAAATTGCCCATAGGTGTGAATGTCTATATATGTTCAACCCTGAGATGAACTGGAGACTCATACAGGGTGTACCCCGCCTTCACCTGTTATAGATGGATTAGGCCCCCAGTGACCCTAGTGAGGATAAAGTGGGTTAAGATGATGAGTACGAGTATGAAAGAAAAAAGAGGGGAAAATAAGAGAAAAAGGTGAGGGGAGAAAAAAAATGGACAGAAAAAAGAAAGAAAAAAAGGAGAAAAGTTGGGATAAAGGAAAGAGGGAAAAAAGATAAAAAGAAAAAAGTAATGAGAAAAAAAGATAAACAGAAGAAAAGAAGAAACGGAGGGAACAAAAAAGGAGAGGAAAAAGAGGAAAAAAGGAAAGAGAGAAGGTGGACGTTTGGACATATTTATCAGTTTAAGTATTTAACAATATGATTTTCACAATAAAAGACTGAGCATGTTTTGTCTTTCTTGAAGGTGAGACAGAAAATAGGAGAAAAAAATGGAATAAATGCCCATTATTTAGACAAAAGAAGAAGAAACAGCCTGTCTGTGTTTGATGAAGATGGAACATAAAGTCACACACACACACACATATATATATATATATATATATATATATATATATATATATATATATATATATATATATATATATATATATATATATATATATATATATATAGACAGACAGACAGACAGACAGACAGATATAGATAGATAGATAGATAGATAGATAGATAGATAGATAGATAGATAGATAGATAGATAGATAGATAGATAGATAGATAGATAGATAGATAGATAGATAGATAGATAGATAGATAGATAGATAGATAGATAGATAGATAGATAGATAGATAGATATAACATTTGGATGTTCAGACGCCCTTTCGTTCCCACTGTCATCTTCTACAACATTTATTAGTGAATAAACCCATAGAGTTGTGTCAATGACAGTGGATGGACACACTGAGTTTATGTTCAAATAATGATATATTTTGCTAAAAGTCACTTTTTCTTCAGTTTTCTTCATTTCCACCTGATCACCCTCAGCTTTACTCTAAAGTTTAAAGAACATCTAAATGATCAGTAAATTAAATGTTGGAAAAACATCTGATTTTCAACAAAAAACACAAAATACAAAATACTGTGGGACCTGCACAAACCTGTTCCACACATACGTGTCAGAATTGAATTTTAGCAGATTTTAGCACATTTTGGATATGTCTTTCTGCAGATTTGTTGTATTTCCTTGTGTATTTTGTGTAAAATCTGAGTAAACCCCCCAAAATAACAGTCGATTATTCTATGATTAATCTGCTAAAAAAATTAGAATCATTTGACAGCCCTTAAAAAGTAAAGGTTAAATTAAGTGGAGATCATTAATTTCACTATAACATATACAATAGTTAGACTTTTTTGGTATGTTGCATATTTGCGACAGCAGGCGTTAAGGGGTTAAGATGTTAAATGTACAAAAGTCTACAGATGCAAACTCTTAATACAGTGAAATTGGATATTATAGGATTCTGAAACTGCTGTTGAAATGTAGACTGATGAAAATATTCACGCTAACAGTGAAGGTTTAAGGGGTCCAGCACAGACCACAGTTCAGGGTTCCTTCATTTAAATCACATCATAGAAATGACACATGGATACTGAACACAAACAGCTGCTTGGAACATTTCTATCTTTTTTCTGTCGTTCAGAGGAAGATGTTTTGTGCCTGCAGTTCTTCACAGTTGGCGTCCTCCTCCCAGTTGTAAATCAGCCCATAATGCTTCATGCCTTCCAGCTATTTGAGCGAGTTCCTCATCCAATACACACAGCTTTGATGGAGAATCCCCCTCCAATCCTGCACCAACACCAGGACCTGCGTTCCCTTCACTTCCACTCAGAGATGCACAATGTATGCAATAGTTATTTTTTTATGTTTTACCCCAATTTGTCATATCTGATTATGGCAGATGTTAGTGTCTGTAACTGTTTTTTTTTTTTAAATAAAAAACATATGTACAAACCAAACCTATTCATTTTTCTACATCAATAAGAGTATTACAATGATTTTCAATTACACAAAAATATGCGATTAAACTGCGATTAATCATCATTAAATATTTTAATCGTTTAACAGCACACACACACACACATATATATATATATATATATGCAAATGATCTAAATGATTACAGAAATCAATACACAGAATGAGAAAATATGTGGAAAAAAATGAAATAAACAACATTTTAATTCTAAACTATAATACACTTTATTTACAAATAGAACCTAGTGGTACTCCCCACATATAAATGGTACAATGAAATTGACTGAAATTGACAGTAGTTACTCAAGGTATGTATGACTGAAAATGTAAAAAGCACTAAAAGACCAAAAATGTCATATTGTTGAATATGGAATCACACTTATACTGAAGTCTTAGAACTTGTTCTGCCATCCCTGGTTGTTCATGTTCTCTTAAATATATTCAAATATTTGTCAATTTGACAAATTATGGAATTATGGATCATTTGCATTAAACATGGTATAAAAATAACATTATAGCACAAGGATTCCATTCTAGGCTGACCCGATTCTGAAGTGGGCCAGATTCTGTTTTGGGCCTCAACACACACACACACACACACACACACACACACACACACACACATATATATATATATATATATATATATTTATATATGCTGATGATTCACTGGCTTGTACTTTTAAGATGAGTGATGCTAATAAACATAAACAGACCTGCACAGTCGTTCCAGTCACTGGTATTGAATTCTTTTAACCAAACACACAGAAGACATACAGGTTCTTCGGTCACATTTTAACTGTAAATTATTCTAGTTTTTGAGCTTGTATCCAATGTTGGCATTGGATACAAGCTTTCTCTGAATCCCTAATAGATTTAGGAAAAGCAACTAAAAAACCCCTCCCTTCTTGTGGTGGTGGTGACCATATCTGACACAAACCAAAGCAGCAGCAGCAGCATATTTACTGTGCTGCGATATTAGTTTGTCCAATTTCAACGTTGCCGCGCGACATGCAGAGTAGGCTATTCTAAAGTTAGCATGTTGTCATCATTGTGACACGTCCTGTTCCTTCTGCAGCTTTGATGAGAGTTCTGATACCTGAGGGGGCGTGGCCTATAGGGCTTCAGTGTGTTCAGAAGCAGCGTTTTCAATAAGAAGCAGAGAGTGATCGTCTTCTGCCTCTCCATCCTCACACTTCACACATCCTTCTCAGACCATCTGGGTGCTTGCGGGTTCAGATAACCCTGCTGCCACTTTGTCCTTATACCCTGGGAACACACAGCAACAGCAGAACACTTAGCACCTGAAGTGGATCTGTCCACGGACACTCAAGTCAGACCAAAATAAAAGGGATTAAAGGATTAATATCTTCAATTATGTGAAGTATAATTTAAAAACAGAAATACAATAAATAATAATCAAGAGAATGAAAACAAAATAAAATAAAACTGCAATGTCTTAATCAGTGTAATTAGATATTTATTCACATTTAATTAGTTTTTGGTTAATTTTTTGTTTGTGTCTTTCCTGTTTGTCAACAACTTTACACAAAAACTCCCAGACAAATATGCATGACATTTTCAGGAAATGTGTGAAGTGGTCCAGAATAGATCCTATTACATTTTGATCAATGTAGGTCAAAGGTCAAGGTCACCTAAAATGTGTTTTCCCATTGATAACAGTTAGGGCAAATGAGGAATTTCCTTTTCATTCCTATATACTCAGTTTTACATATAGCTTATTTTTGCTCTCACTGTTGATGTGCATTAACATCAGAACCTTGAATGACAAAGTTGAAGACGCTAGGTCAAAGGTCAAGGTCACAATAAAGGTCCACATTGAATTTTGGATTAAACATTTGAACTCTTCATTTTACAGACTTCCAAAGAAAACCAAAGTGGTCTTTCAATTCTTCATCTTGTGTGTATAGATTTTGACCTAATGTTGACCCAAGAGGTCAAAGGTTACTGGGTCAATGCCTACAAAAACTGAATGGACTACAAAATGGACTATAACAAGAAAAACGAATGGAGTTGGAGACTTAGATTCTATTATTGATAGGAAATATGGCATGTGCTTCAAAATGATGCCATGACCTTTGACCTTGAGCAACCTGAAAATGTCAAAATGGAGGTCACATGATTTCAAATGGTTCTAACTCCAAAAAGAATAGACATTTACTATTATTGACAATTACTAAACTTGACATGTGCTTCAAAATGATGCCATGACCTTTGATACTGAGTGACCTTGAAAGGTCAAAATCAAGGTCATATTATTTTAAATGGTCATAACTAAAATAAAAATAGAGATAGACCCATAGTTACTGTTATTGACAGATAGGAAACTAGGTATGAACTTCAAAACTGTGTCGTGACCTTTGACCTTGAGCGACTGTGAAAGGTCAAACCCATAGTTTTGAGAGGGAGACGTCTATTAAGAGCTAATATGGTTTTTATTTAACTATAGACCCATCTATAACATTATATACGATCTGCAGTTTTATACATTAATAAATCAATCCATTGATTTAATGTGTCATGATGCTTGGGAATGAGAAGTAAGAACAGATTCGATATTAATCCTTCAGAATGTATCCCCCAAAGAGAGATTTGTACTGATACATGTGGGTTTGGAGCAAAAATTACAAACCTAATCAGTAAAATTAACACACACGAGGGAAATAATCAACTAAATGAATAACAGCAAGCAAAAAAATAATTAATGAAATGGATGAAATGATGAATCAAATCACCAAAAATTAGCAAATTAATCAACTAAACGACTAAAAAAGATCAAAATACTCAATTAAATGAATACAAAATAATAGTAGGAATAAAGTTGCCCTTAAAATAAACAAAGTGATTGTATTAATCAGTAAAAGTAATTGAAAACACATTCTTAATGCTAAATGAAAAATATTATTAAACAGATAAATAAAAATGATGAAAATAATCAGTAATATTCATGAGAGAATACAAATAATGAAGCAATGACACATAAGGAAAAATATTCAGGAAATGAAGAAAAATAACAAAATAATCAATAAAAGGCCCAAGAAAAGAACAAAACTAATGAATAATAAAACAAAGACATATATAAGGAACATGTTTAGAAAATGAATAACAATGACAAAATATCAATGAAATGGACAATAACATGATACAAAATAATTAACAAAACAAACACATATGTGCAAAATATATTAAAGAAATAACAAAATAATAAATAAAATGACCAAAAAAGAATTATAACAATGAATCTAAGAAACACACATATGTAAAATATTCCGAAAATGAATAAAAAGAGCAAAATAATAATTAAAAAAATGAATAGAACAAACACATATAAGCAAAATATTCAGATGATGAATAAAAATAGCAAACGAATCAATAAAATGACCAAAAAAAGAACAAAAATAATGAATACAAGAAAAACATATAAGGAAAATATCTAGAAAATAAATAAAAATAACAAAAATAATCAATACAATGAACACATTTTGACAAAATAATCAACAAAAATCTGTAAAATTAATAAAATATGCCATATTATGTTACATACTGTAAATAAATCATCATGTTTCTTTCCTAATCAAAAGAAAATGATGTTGAATTCAGGTTAAATGATCTGAATATAAATCATCCAGATTAGTTTGGATCTGGTTTTGGTCGGCTCTGTTCAGTCACTGTCAACATGTCACTTCCTGTTCAGTGACAGCGACACTAGCACCAAATGTCCAAAACGTGTGAGTTTGTGGATGGAAAACAGACGGATGTGCGAGCGCGTCTGAGTCACGGTCTCTGAAACCATGTTTGATGGTGATGGGAGGACGCTCGGCCTCTGAGCTTCCACTTCCTCTGATGTCTTTCACATGTTCAGATCAATGGAAACGAAGCCACGAGGAGACGACGACAGAAACCTGAGCACACACCGACGCTTCAAAGAGCACTACGAAAAACATCCTAAAATATACAACAACCTCACTGTGTGTTCAAGAGTTCAGTACGGAAGAAGATTAGCACCGCTGGCAAAATACAATACAAATGAAGCTGCAGTATAAAAACATTTTTTAAGTTATTATTCTGAGATTAAAGGCAAAAATCTAACTTTTTTATAATGTTAGCAACTTCATAATATTAGCCTTTCATAACATTAGCCCTTCCTATAGTTAGCCCTTCAAAATGTTAGCCCTTCGTAAGATTAGCCTTAATGTTAGCCTTTCCTAATATTAGCTCTTCCTAATGTTAGCCCTTCATAATATTAGCCCTTGATAATGTTAGCCCTTGATAATGTTAGCCTTTCCTAATATTAGCCCTTCGTAATTTTAGCCCCTCATAATGTTAGCCCTTCATAATATTCGCCTTTCCTAATGTTAGCCCTTCATAATGTTAGATCTTCATAATGTTAGCCCTTCATAATATTAGCCCTTGATAATGTTAGCCCTTGATAATGTTAGCCTTTCCTAATATTAGCCCTTCGTAATTTTAGCCCCTCATAATGTTAGCCCTTCATAATATTCGCCTTTCCTAATGTTAGCCCTTCATAATGTTAGCCTTTCGTAACATTAGCCTTAATGTTAGCCTTTCCTAATGTTACCCCTCATAATATTAGTGTTTCCTAATATTAGCCCCTCATAACATTAGCCCTTCCTAATTTTAGCCTTTCATAATGTTAGATCTTCATAATGTTAGCCTTTCCTAATGTTAGATCTTCATAATGTTAGCCTTTCCTAATGTTAGCCCTTCATAATGTTAGCCTTTCCTAATGTTAGCCCTTCATAATGTTAGCCCTTCGTAACATTAGCCTTAATGTTAGCCTTTCCTCATGTTAACCCCTCATAATATTAGTGTTTCCTACTGTTAGCCTCTCATAACATTAACTTTCATGATGTTAACCTTTCATAATACTTACTTTATTCATTTTCTTATTTTAATATTTACTTATTCAGTCTGTGTCTGTTTAGGTTGAAAGACTCGTCACAATACAAGGACGTACTGCACCTTTTTTCTTTTTTTTAAAAACAGACACATTAATAAATTCTGGTGTTAAATATCAGGCAGATAAGAAACTAAAAAAAGCCACAAGTATTGACTTGAAAATCTGACACCCAGAGATTTGAGCTGCATGGAAGTGACTTTGTGTTCCATCTTCATCAAACACAGACAGGTTGTTTCTTCTTCTTTTCTTTAAATAATGGGCATTTATTCCATTTTTTCTCCTATTTTCTGTCTCACCTTCAAGAAAGACAGAACATTGTCAGTCTTTTATTGTGAAAATCATATTGTAAAATACTTAAACTGATAAATATGTCCAAACGTCCACTTTCTCTGTTTCTTTTTTTCTCTCCTTTTTTGTTCCCTCCGTTTCTTCTTTTATTCTGTTTATCTTTTTCTCTCATTTCTTTTTTCTTTTTTTTTTAAAATCTTTTTTCCCTCTTTCCTTTATCCTAATTTTTTTTTTCTTTCGTTTTCTGTCCTTTTTTGTTTTCTCCCCTCACATTTTTCTCTTTTTTCCCTTTTTCTCTTATTTTTCCCCTCTTTTTTCTTTCGAACTCGTACTCATCATCTGAGCCCGCTTTATCCTCACTAGGGTCACAGGGGTCACTGGGGGTCTAATCCATCTACAATGGGTGAAGGCGGGGTACACCCTGTATGAGTCTCCAGTTCATCTCAGGGCTGAACATATATAGACAAACAATCACTCTCACATTCACACCTATGGACAATTTAGATTAACTAATGAACCTATCAGTGCATGTGTTTGGATGGTGGGAGGAGCCAGAGTACCTGGAGAAAACCCACGCAGACACGGAGAGAACATGCAAACTCCACACAGAAAGGTCTGGTGTGGGAATAGAACCAGGGACCTTCTTGCTGTGAGGCACGAGTGCTAACCACTGCACCTCTTTTTTCTCTGAATTTTTCCTTATTTTCTCTTGGGTGTTTTGTTATTTTTTTTTTATTATTATTATTTCATCCCCCTATTTTCTTCTTTCCATCCCCTATTTTTGCTGTTCTTTTTTCCTTTTTCCTTTTCATTTTACCACTATTTTCTCCTTTTTGTTTTCTCCCCCCTTTTCCTTTTTCCTTATTTTCTCAATTTTTTCATTTGTTTTGTTTTTAGTTTTTCCAATTTTTTGTGAAATCATGGCAGAGAAAAAAGAGCACACATCAGCTGATACTGACACAAGAAAAAACAGAAATATCGTCCTGATATATCGGCTGTCCATATATTGGGTATATATCATTAATCTGCAATCATTCATGTTTAGTCTTTTTCCATGAGCTGGAATGTAAATGTGTGTGTAAATAATAGAAAAGGTGGAAGAGCTTCAGAAGAGGCTATAGATATCCAGCACAGGGTAAAAATAACCTGCAGGATGATGGTACCTGTAATTGAAAACGGATGTGGTGCAGCAGAGGAGAAGACGTTGCTCTTTTTTCCAGTCTTTCTGTCGGGATCCGTCCTCACTGTCACTTCCAGTAAAAGACAAACCCAGAGGGATGGAGCTGCAAAAGCAAACCTGTGAAAAGGAAATGGTCTCCGTAGAAACCTGCAAATTAAAGACTTTCTACATCCACAAAACTGCTCGGAGCTCGAAATACATACATACATAATATATATATATATATATATATATATATATATATATATATATATATATATATATATATACATATATATATATATATATATATAGTCATAAGTGAGATTAGCAAAATGCACCATCATTTGATTAAAAACAAATCAAAATTGTGAGATAAAAAGTCAAAATTACAAGATAGGAAATCCATAATTATGTATAAAAAAACAGTTTAAATTATGAGACTGAGATCAAAAGTCCTAAATATGAGATAGCAGACACAGTCATATGATAAAAGTCATAATTATAATATATTAAATCATAGTATCTCAGGCGGCTGTGGCTCAGTTGGTAGAGTGGGTCGCCCAATGACCGAGAGGTTGGCAGTTCGCGTCCCACCTCTGGCTGTCCACATGTCAAAGTGTCCTTGGGCAAGACACTGAACCCTGGCTTATGCCCCCAGTAGGACTGACCTTAGACCTTAGAAACCTACTGGTGTGTGTGTGAATGGGTGAATGCAAGGCTAATGTAAAGTGCTTTGAGCACCATGAAGGTGGAAAAACTGCTATGTAAGTGCAGAACATTTACCATTCCTTCACTGACTTATTTTTTTGTAGTGTCACATCTGTTTTGTTTGAAAAACTCAATTCTGAGAATGTAAGGAGTATAAAGTACATATATTTCTATAAATGTAAGGAGTATAAAGTACATATATTTCTATAAATGTAAGGAGTATAAAGTACATATATTTCTATAAATGTAAGGAGTATAAAGTACAGATATTTATGAACAAATGTATGCAGTAAAAGTACAGATACCTAAACTGTACTTAAGTACAGTAATGAAGTACTTTTCCTTCGTTACTTCCTCCTTCTGTGGATAAGTGAATATAATGTAGAGACCAAACCTTCTGTATAGAATAGAGTATAAAGGAAAGGAGACACTTGGGAAGGAAGGTGATGGAGCGAGATGTTTGTACCTGGACGAGTGAAGCCGTAAACAGACCCGAGCTGCTTCCAAACACATATGGTGTCAGTCAGGTAAACACAGGAGGCTGCAGGAGGCAACACACGCCACTCTATTTCTGTTCCACTCCCACTGAGTGCCAAAGGTGCTAGGACAGAGAGAGAGAGAGAGAGAAATAGAGAGAGAGAGAGAGAGAGAGAGAGAGAGAAAGGGTCCTCCTCCGTCTTCCATAGGCCCACCTATAGTTATTTTATCTTATTTTATTCAAACTTAGCAATGTATTAGCATTTTTCTATCTATCTATCTATCTATCTATCTATCTATCTATCTATCTATCTATCTATCTATCTATCTATCTATCTATCTATCTATCTATCTATCTATCTATCTATCTATCTATCTATCTATCTATCTATCTATCTATCTATCTATCTATCTATCTATCTATCTATCTATCTATCTATCTATCTATCTATCTATCTGTCGGTCGGTCGGTCTGTCTAATAATAATAATAATAAAATAAACTTTATTTGTATAGCTCCTTTTATATGAGGATGGTAGCACTGCATATATAAACACTTTATGGGTGTTAAATTAAACACTATGGGTGTTACATTAGTAGATAAACAAACAGACCAGGGGGTGTAACAGTCTTTGTTCCTTGTTAGTTCTTCATCCTCTAACATCATAATCCTAGTTCTACTTCACTTTACTCTTTTTCCATCCAGGTTCTCATTTAACAGATTCTTATCAACAGTACAGAGCATTTTTCATAGTAGAGGTGATTTATTTTCCTACCTCTGTTTTGTTTTTTGTTTTTTTTGTCCTATGAGTTTGGTTTCCATGTATCATTTTTATGACTTTACTGCCTGCAGCGTGTTGGACTTAAACCTGAGAAGGTTCTGGCTGCAGTTGTTGTGCTTTCCATGTTTATTAAAGAACCTTTATGTTAAAAAAAAGCCCAACGGTCCTACATGAAAAGGTCTTTAAAAGTCTAAAGTTTCTCACTTTTCCCCCTGTCGTCCCCTTGACTTATAGAGAGCGGCACCAGGAAGTTATTTTAAGCTCAGACGAAATGTCATTGTGTGAAGTGTTTAGAGTTGGAAGTGTTTTCACTGAGGAGACTTTCATCAGGAGGAAGAAGAAGAAGAACCTTAAAAACTTCAAACTGAGTCTGATGACCTAAAGGAGGGGGTCTCAAACATGCGGCCCGGGGGCCAAATGCAGCCCGCTGACAGTTCTAATGCGGCCCGAGGGATGAAGAGTATAATGATGATGATGATTAAATGATTCCATGTTTTCTTCTCAGCTTTTTCTTTGCCTATAAATCATGACAAGTTCCAATTTGTCTCATTGTTTGACTGCAGAAAAATATAAAATTACAAAAATATTTACATTTACAAACTATCCCGTAACAATAAAATGTGAATAACCTGAAATAGCTAAAGAAAATTAGATACAATTTGAACCATTTTCTGCTTCTGTTACTAAATGTTTAGTGTCTTTGTAGAACTGATCCATAAAAAAACACATGGACTAATGATAAGTCGAGGCAGAATATTGTTAAAATTGCCCTTATTTTCCTTTTTTTTAATGTTTGGATAATTTATAAAAGTATTTTCTTAATGTAATGGGTGTTTTTTTTGCACTAAAATGATGATAAAAATGTGTAGTTGTCAATATTTACAAGTTATTATGTTTTCTTTTTCCTGGTCTGGACCATTGGACATCAAATCAGGCTGAATGTGGCCACTGAAGAAAATCAGTTTGAGACCCCTGACCTAAAGCATCGACTGATCTGAAGTGTTTAATACATTTGGAACCAATTACACTGCCTTAGAGTGTTTTACCCTACAGTTTTTTTATTTTTTGGTGTGGTGAGGTTTCTTTATTAGTCTCCACCTGGGGAAAAAAAAATGTCTTGGAAACATGGAGGTTGCAGCACCATAAGAAAAGACAGCATCAACAGACAAAGCAGATAAAACCAACATGTAATACATTGCTGATGGGACAAACAAAATACAAGTATATAGTTAGGTAATGGCTCAGAAACACTGGACGTCCCAACCCAACCCATCAAGCCCCATACCACCCCTTTCCTAAAGCATTCCACATCATTCACAACACCCTATAACCCACCCCTGCCCCCACCCATAACTGAAAACATTCCGTAATTAAAATATAGTGAGGACAAAGATACATTCACTAATGCCTGCCCCCCCCCCACCACCCCTCCCGGCTAACGCCCCCACAGCCATGACTTCATCACTTCACTAAGGTACGGTCACTAGCTATAGAGGTCCATTTTCTCACACTCAATCACATTTCTTCCCTGTTTATTAAGAAGTAGTGACTGTATTGACACAGGGAGAATCTAAAAAAGTGAATGGATCATAATGTGCAGACAGTGTTTGAAGTAGATCTGGTAGATCTGAGACCAATATTCCTTTGGACTAAAACATATTCTATTGTTCATTCTAACAAGTTCACATTTAAACCCCAGACTTATCTTGGAAACTTGATCCAACCAGCATTTAAGACTTGAGTTTTCTTTATTACTAACACACATGTGGGAATATTTTATTAGTTTTATTCCAGAAGTATTTGACTTGTAGACCAGTGATATTGGATGGTGTTAAAAATGACCAGAAAGTAATAAAATATTCAATACAAAGTATTCAGAGAATACCTAATCTCACCCCTATTTTGTGCCAATTTCAAGTTTCTATGACAACCTGTTCTTTAATTACAGCCAATAATGTAATTTTGACCTTTCTGCTAAATATTTTGACCTTTACTCAAATGGATCATTGCATCTGATGCACGTTAGCTATATATATATATATATATATATATATATATGCTCATGTAATTTCATGGTGAACTCTCAAGTAATCATTGAGTTACAGCGTGATATGTCTCTGTGGACACACACACACACACACACCCACACACTGATTACAATAATCTCTCCCAACCAATGCTGGACGAGATTAAAAACTACCAAAATAATACACAAAAATGACAAAAATGTTCAGTAAAATAAACAAAAATGACCAAAATATTCAGTAAAATGAGCAAAACATTCACATTTTGACCCTAGACTTATCTTGGAAACTTGAGTCAACCAGGATTTAAGACTTGAGTTTTCTTTATCACTAACACACATGTGGGAACATTTAATTAGTTCCAGAAGTATTTGAATTATAGACCAGTGTTATTGGATGGTGTTAAAGATTACTAGAAATTAACAAAATATTCAATTAAAGGACCAAAATAATTCCCAAAATGGACCAAAACAAACAGAAAAGGTGTAGAATATGAAAATACTTAAACAAAAATGACCAAAATAATCACTATAATGAACAAAATATTCAGTAAAATGAACAAGAATTGACAAAAATATTCAGTGAAATAAAAAAAAATTAACATTTCAAATTTTGACCCCAGACTTGATCCAATCAGAATTTATCACTAAAACACACATATGGGAACATTTCATTAATTTTTATTCCAGAAGCATTTTACTTGGAGACCAGTGGTATTGTTAAAATGTAACCTTTTTTTAAAGAGATTTCCAGTTTTTTTTTTAAATTCAGGTTATTTTCAGGTTATTAAGTATTTTCAGAAATTAATGGACCTTTTTTTGCACTAAAATGTGGAGTTGTCATTATGTAAAGGTTATTACATTTTTATTTTACTGGTCCACCCACTCAAATCATGCTGAATATAAAAATTTAATCGGTTTTATTTCGGAAGCATTTTACTTGTAGACCAGTGTTATCCGATCAATATATTGAAACAATTCAGGTCAAATGCAGTTTCTCAGCTTTTCATTAGTATAAAATATGTCTTTGTTAGACATTCAGAGGCTTTGGAGTTAATATAGAAACACTGCATTGGGAAAAAATGCAAAAACAAAATCTTACCAAATGTATTTTTCTCTTTTCTACTCAATATTTTATCTTTTATTTATGTATTTAACCTTTATTTAACCAGGGGAAAAGATCCAATTGAGATTAAGAACCTCTTTTCCAGGGGAGTCCTGGCCAAGAGGCAGCATAAAATACAACAGTTAAAACATAGAATAATTTATAAGACAAGTTAAATCTAAAATCTAAATCTGACCAAGTGTACTTTTTTCCCCAAAAATTTTTGGTCCAAATATCTCATCATGCTTGAAATAAAACAGAATCATCTAAGATTTTCCAGATCTATTGTCTATAAATCAGTTCTTATATCTGAATGAAAAATTCCTCTTTAGGTGATTCTGTCTGATTTTAAATGTGATCAGATATTTGGACTAGAAATGACACAAATACACTCCAGGTACACTGCAAAAAACAAGGTGAAAACTAAAAATCTTTAGAAAATTATAGTCCAAAGAAGTGAAATATTTTTTATTTTATTTATTTATTTATTCTTTATTCATCCAGGATTGTCCCATTGAGACCAAGTATACTCTTCTTCCAGGGAGTTCTGGTCAAAATGGCAGCAAACAATAAGTTTCAGACAGAGACACAATAACACATATGAGGGAGAAATAAACAAATATGACACATAAAGGAGACACACTTACATAAAACTCAATAGCTGCTAAAAAGCTACTGCATGTGGAGTAGGTCTAAAAACAATGACAGTCCTCTGTGTAAACATTATTAATTATATTCCTAATAATCTCCAATGATGGCAGAGAGTCTATAGTCAATAAATTATGTAAATCATTCCAGAGATATGGAGCAAAAAAAGAAACGCTAGTTTTCCCTAGTTCAGTACGAGGGGTATAAGACTGTAACAGCAACTGCTGTGAGGAACGTGTTCTATATGATGAAGTGCAAAGACTGAGAAGATTACAGATGTGATGGGGAAGTTTACCCAGTAATGCCTGAGCAATAAAAAGTAACATGTGCAAAAATAACTACTGTCACTTTAAGAACTGGACAATTCACTTTGACTGTGGAAGTTAAGGTTTGAATGTGTTTGTCATTGTTATGTGGTTTGTTGGCAGGTGCAGTTGTTGATTTGAGTACTGAGCTGTGGTTAGTGTTAAAGGTCAAAGGTTAGTGAGTACTGAGCTGTGGTTATGGTTAAAGATCAAAGGTTAGTGAGTACTGAGCTGTGGTTATGGTTAAAGGTCAAAGGTTAGTGAGTACTGAGCTGTGGTTAGTGTCAAAGGTCAAAGGTTAGTGAGTACTGAGATTTGGTTAGGGTTAAAGGTCAAAGGTTAGTGAGTACTGAGCTGTGGTTAGGGTTAAAGGTCAAAGGTTAGTGAGTACTGAGCTGTGGTTATGGTTAAAGGTCAAAGGTTAGTGAGTACTGAGCTGTGGTTAGTGTTAAAGGTCAAAGGTTAGTGAGTACTGAGCGGTGGTTATTGTTAAAGGTCAAAGGTTAGTGAGTACTGAGCTATAGTTAGGGTTAAAGGTCAAAGGTTAGTGAGTACTGAGGTGTGGTTAGTGTTAAAGGTCAAAGGTTAGTGAGTACTGAGCTGTGGTTATGGTTAAAGGTCAAAGGTTAGTGAGTACTGAGCTGTGGTTATGGTTAAAGGTCAAAGGTTAGTGAGTACTGAGCTGTGGTTATGGTTAAAGGTCAAAGGTTAGTGAGTACTGAGCTGTGGTTAGTGTTAAAGGTCAAAGGTTAGTGAGTACTGAGCTGTGGTGGAGCTGGAAATGTCTCTGTGTTGTGCTCGTATTAGCCGCGACATACGGTATTGTTTGCGTCAGTGCTCACACCACGAGGAAACAGCTGGGTAGTGAGGTCCGAATAATGTCCGGTTTAAAGAGTGCGTCACTGGAGAGCTGTGCTTCACGTACCCCTGATGTATAGACACAGATGGAGAGAGAGAGAGAGAGAGAGAAAGCATGCTGGGGCAGGAAATGATGAGCGCTTTATGTCGCACCATCACAGTCTGTATATCGTCCGTGTCTTATCACTCACTCTCATGTCATTTATCATTTCTGCTGGAACCCAAAATACTGAGAAACAAACGATTTGAAAATGGCGGAAGCGTCTTCAATAGTAAAACCTGTGTCATTTTAACTGCGGCTGGATAACAAATCTTGCAAGACAGAATTTTAACGCAACGAGAAATCTCGCCAAATTACATCTCGTGTAGTGAGATCTCGTCACACCCCTCATACATACACATATACATTCACATAAGATTCTCTGCTTCCAAACCAATAAACTGCCTTTGTATGTCAGACAGGCACAGACACTGTCCAATTTTAAAACGCGTCTTAAAACATATTTTTACTCCCTGGCCTTTGACTCAGTGACTCATTGATTGTAGTTCTTTTATTGTATGATCTTTTTAAAAAAAAAAATCTGTGTAGTTTTAGTACCTTTTATTGCATTTTTTGATTTATTTTATTGCCTTGTTCTCCTTTCTCTGTGTTGTGTTTTATGTCTTTCTGTTGTCTTGTAGTGTGCAGTGCTTTGTGTTTTTTTAAAGCACTTTTATAAATAAAAATGGGATGGTCTGGTAATCCCTAAACTATATCAATAATTAAATTATATTAGTCAGTAGTGATAAATTATTAATTGTAATGGCCCAGTCACACAGCCGATCACTCACGAATCACTCAGAAATCACGCACAGATTGGGTTTGTGTGTGTTTGATCGTCGAGAAATTGACCAAATTTTCGTGGTGTAGGGCTTAGAAATCACTGACCTACCACCTATTAACCGTGCACATATCACTTACAATCACTGATGAATCACTGACATATCGCGCATGTCGATGCATACAAGCAAATACGGTGGTTCATAGTGATATGGACCCCTTGGCAGCAAGGTCTGGAATGACAAAAGTGCCCAAAATTGTGTTTTTTATATGTCAGGAATCATACGTGAGTTGTCAGTGATTCATCACTTTACCGTCAGTTAGTCGTGCGTCCATGTAAGTTATTTGTGCATCAGATGTGGGTGGCAATGCGTTGGAAATGCGTCCTTCATCAGTGGATGTGCGTAGTTATACGTTTTCCATCAGTGATATGTCAGTTATTCGTCAGTTTTGTAAGTGATTGCCAGTGCTCGACGCATACTCGACGCATACTCGACGCATACTCGACGCATACTTGACGCATACTCGACGCATACTTGACGCATTAACTGCGCACATCAACTCATGAATTACACACACCGACGCACAGTTGTGCGTTGGAAAATTTTTGAACTGTTCAAAACTCAAAATCGTCTTCGATGTAGATCCACTTACTATCACTGATGTTCCACGTTGGTTCCACCAACCAATTACGCATACGACGCACGCTCCACGCAGAATCGAAAATCTGTGCGCAATTCGTGCGTAATTTATGCGTTTTCTGTGTGACTGGGCCTTAAGTGGTAAACAAGATTTTTGTGTATTTTCTTAAAATGGTCAATATTTACTTGACTATCTAACTTAGATTGTTCCATAATTTGATCCCAGAAATAGATGAACAAAAACTAATGATTATCAGCCTTGATTTTCTTTCTTTGAAAATGTATTTGATGTCTGCTGTATAAGAATGCTCACATAAAAGTGTCTGAAATGTCCTGCCGTCGTCTGCCGGCTTTGTTGCGATCAGCCTGAAGGTGCAGAGCGTCTGCCCATTAATCTAATTATCAGAGTGGAATCACAGATTGGATGGATTAACGGCAGACAGGAGCTCTCTACGAAAACAGCTGATTTGAAAATGTCTGTTAATCTCACTGGTCTGGCAGCTCATTACTTTTATACGTCTGCATTTGGCTTCAAGTCAGCAGCTCGCGTCGTCTCAGATCAGCAGTATCGATAGGACTGTGACGCAGCGGCGGAAAGGCGGCAGCAGCTGCCTTGCTTAAGGGCACTTCAGATGATTATGTTGTTGAAGGACAAACACGCTGTTGCCCTTTAATGTCGTTTTATCTCCATTCTGTGATTTGATTGTGTAGAGCCTCCAGTTTACCCTCGGGGATTAATAACATTTATTCTGTTCGGTGAAAGTTATCGACTGGATCTGAAAGAGAAGAGCGATGGTCGAGCGAGGTAGACGAAGACAAGAGGAAATGGAGAGAGAGAGAGAGAGAGAGAGAGGTCTTATATATATATGTATATATATATACTGTATATCTGTCAGTTCACTCTTGTTGAAAGGTTTTATCCACTGATAGTTCAGCTGGTCTGTCTGTTCAGTTTTAAATTTCACCATAAACATCATTACTTTCAGTGTGATTTTGTTTGACATTATTTGATTGGATGAATGAATGAATGGATGAGTGGACACTGAAGGTCACCATACGTGACGTAAACACATGACATATCCTCCTGAGATCCATCAATGCAGAGGATAAACTCTGTAGAGGACAAGGGTTGCATTAGTGTATGAGTGTGTGTGAATGGGTGAATGTGAGGCTTTGTAAAGGAAAAAAAAAACATTATTCACTGTAAAAATCTAATTCTGATCAAGTGTATTAGTCTAGAGGAAGTATTAGAGGAAGTTTTCAGTCAGATATAGGAAACTGATTTATAGACAATAGATCTGGAAAATATGATTTAAAACATTTGAACAAGATACATTTCGTTGGTTTCATTGGGAGATTTTATTTTTATTTTTATTGCTTAATTCAAGGGTGATGTCCCTTTAAATGATAGATAGATAGATAGATAGATAGATAGATAGATAGATAGATAGATAGATAGATAGATAGATAGATAGATAGATAGATAGATAGATAGATAGATAGATAGATAGATAGATAGATAGATAGATAGATAGATAGATAGATAGATAGATAGATAGATAGATAAAGGTGTCCATACCTCAGATAAACATATTGTTTATAATACAATAGTACTATATAGCAGTAAACCTTTCATCCTGCACCTTAACAGGTAACATAATGCTGCTGAAATAAATAAATAAATAAATAAATAAATAAATAAATAAATAAATAAATAAATAAATAAATAAATAAATAAATACAATAAAATAAATAAATATAAAAATAAATACTGAATTAAGCAACAAAAAAAAAATCAGCCAATGGAACAAGTATAAATAATTTTTGTTAGATGTTTTAAATCATATTTTCCAGATCTATTATCTATAAATAAATCAGTTCTTAGATCTGACTGAAAAGTTCCATTCTGTTTGATTTTAACTGTGATCAGATAAATGAGACAAATACACTTAGTAATATTTAGATTTCAGAATCAGAATGTCTTTATTGTCATTTGACGTATGAAATATAATTGTATTTGTTTGTCTGTCCATGCAGCCAGTCTTCTACCATTTCCAGCACAGATTTTTTTTCCCAGTATAATAATTGTAGGTGTAGGTGTCATTGAGGATATAATTGCACTTGTCAAAACTCACATCACTTTATTTGTCAACTGGCTGGAGGACACGTAGAGGACAAAACCATGACAAATAAGTCGACCTGCTGCCGATATTCATCCTACACACTGTCTCTAAAGCATTAATATCTACAGATTTATGACAGATATGGTTTGTTGTCACCTTGGCCTAGTTTTTAGGACTCAGTAGTAACAGTTGTGTAGGATTTGGTTCTTAATATAATCATCAAACACAGGCTCCATGTCCTGATTTGGACTCATTGTGGATTATCATACGAATGGAACAAACACTGGACAATAGGAAATATATTCAGACCTGGATCTGCCAGTCATATTATAGTATCAGCCAATTTCCGCTCTGCAAATTCATTATTGTCAACAAATAACTCTCCTGAGTGTTTGTCAGACATCACACCTGCCTGCAGAAGATTATGGATTATCTTTCATTATTAGTTTCTTCTCAGTTGCTTTTTTGCCAGAACTTCTCAATGTAAATCAGCCCTTTTGAAAAACACAAACTCTGCTTTTTGTTATGAAGGGATCAATATAAATGCAGGGATTCTTACTTTAACTCATAAACACTTCCTTCATCCAAAATCTAAAATGTTTAATAACTGTTGAGCTATTAATATCATCCATAAATGTAAGTAAAATACAGTTTGTCGCCTTTTCATGGTCATCACATGTGACCCATTTGGATATTCAGAGGCTCTGTAGTTACCGTGGAAACACCATCATCTACATTAATTCACAAGTAAAAGTCATGGGTTTGGATCAATGACAGTGGATGAAAACATATGGTTTCTATTGTAGATAGATTATAAAATAATTCATTATAATCATAATAGGAACAGAACGTCACAAACAACAACAGCCTAGATAATAACAAACAACATTATACAACAGCAGCTGTTCACATTAGTCTGCTACAACAGAGTGTTTGTACAGAGTAAAATACCAGTGTTTGTACAGAGTAAAACACCACAGTGACTGTACCAGAGTGACTGTGCCAGAGTAAAACACCAGAGTGACTGTACCAGAGTAAATCACTAGAGTGACTGTACCAGAGTAAAACACCAGAGTGACTTTACCAGAGTAAAACACCAGAGTGAATGTACCAGAGTGACTGTACCAGAGTAAAACACCAGAGTGACTCTACCAGAGTAAAACACCAGAGTGATTGTACCAGAGTGACTGTACCAGAGTAAAACACCAGAGTGACTGTACCAGAGTAAAACACCAGAGTGACTGTACCAGAGTAAAACACCAGAGTGACTGTGCCAGAGTAAAACACCAGAGTGACTGTACCAGAGTAAAGCACCAGAGTGACTGTACCAGAGTAAAGCACCAGAGTGACTGTACCAGAGTGACTGTATCAGAGTAAAGCACCAGAGTGACTGTACCAGAGTGACTATACCAGAGTAAATCACTAGAGTGAATGTACCAAACTAAAACACCAGAGTGACTGTACCAGAGTAAAGAAGAGACCAGGGCAGACAGAGTAGGGTGACCTCAGTGTTGAACACAGCCAGACCTCCTCCAAGGACCAGGACCTGACCAGGAGGGCCCCAGGTCCTGGTCAACCAGTGAATACCACAGAGAGGTGTAAAGGTTTTGACTCTCCCTCGTATGTTGAAGCTTTAATGTTAGGTCTCAGCAGTAGAAACCGTGGTATTTGGCCCGGTGGCAGTCTCCTGTGGACTTGATTGCGCTGTGACCCCTTCTGTTCCACACTGAGAGGATGATGAACACACGCTGGTGTTTGTGGAGCCGTGAGCATCAAAGGCTGTGATCTGGAGGATCTCTAAGGTCTGGAGCTGAGCGATAAGACAGTAAGACAGCTATGAGTTGTCATGCTTCGCTCCCATCTGAGAGTTTGGTTTGGACTGTTTTTGATTTGTGTTAAAGGTGTTTTCGTTCCTGTCTTTACCTCTGAGCTGTTCTTTGTGTGTGGACAAACACAGACCAGGACAAAGACGGATGTTTTCTGATCACAGTGTGGATGTGAGAGATACTGGAACTGTACACACAGATAGATACATGGATGGATGGATGGATGGATGGATGGATGGATGGATGGATGGATGGATGGATGGATGGATGGATGGATGGATGGACAGACAGTTGAATCAGTGGACAATTGAATAGACAGACATCTGAATGAATGAATGAATGAATGAATAAATAAACAAATAAATAAATTAATTAATTAATTAATGGACAGTTGAATGGATGGAGAGTTAAATGGATAGACATATGAATGAATGAATGAATAAATGGATGAATGGACAGTTGAACTGAATGACATATGAATGAATGGACACTTGATTCGATGGAGAGTTAAATGGATGGGCATATGAATGAATGAATGAATGAATGAATGAGTGAATGAATGAATGAATGAACGAATGAATGAATGAATGAGTGAATGAATGAGTGGGCAGTTGAATTGTAGGACATATGAATGAATGGACAGTTGAATTGATGGACATATGAATGAATGGACATATGAATTGATGGACATATGAATGAATGGACATATGAATTGATGGACATATGAATGAATGGATAGTTAAATTGATGGACATATGAATGAATGGATAGTTAAATTGATGGACATATGAATGAATGGATAGTTAAATTGATGGACATATGAATGAATGGATAGTTAAATTGATGGACATATGAATGAATGGGCAGTTGAATTGTAGGACATATGAATGAATGGACAGTTGAATTGATGGACATATGAATGAATGGACATATGAATTGATGGACATATGAATGAATGGATAGTTAAATTGATGGACATATGAATGAATGGACATATGAATTGATGGACATATGAATGAATGGGCAGTTGAATTCTAGGACATATGAATGAATGGATAGTTGAATTGATGGACATATGAATGAATGGGCAGTTGAATTCTAGGGCATATGAATGAATGGACAGTTGAATTGATGGACATATGAATGAATGGACATATGAATTGATGGACATATGAATGAATGGATAGTTAAATTGATGGACATATGAATAAATGGGCAGTTGAATTGTAGGACATATGAATGAATGAATGGACATATGAATTGATGGACATATGAATGAATGGATGCTTGAATTGATGGACATATGAATGAATGGACGCTTGAATTGATGGACATATGAATGAATGGACAGTTGAATTGATGGACATATGCATGAATGGACGCTTGAATTGATGGACATATGAATGAATGGACGCTTGAATTGATGGACATATGAATGAATGGACAGTAGAATATTTATCTGTGTGTGTGGATCTCTCTTCCATCTGTTGTTCATTTATATTTCAATCCCATTTATCCATAAATGTGACTTGATCCACGTTTTACGCCTTCATGCGTGACCTACACATTTACACTTCAGACACATTCTCCTCAAAGTAACGTTCTGTACAGCCATAAGAGACAAGGACACATGTAGTGCAGGAAAAAGAGCCTAATTGGTGTCATTAATTATCCTTTATCTTACTGAGTGTGATCTAAACAGCAGGAAACACAAACATGTGGGAAACGCATGATATTCCAGGGAAGAAATGTGTGTGAGAGCAAAACAGAGGAACTATTTTCAGCTTCCAGACTGAGCGACAAACACAAGAAATATGCAGTGTTGTTCAAATTCCCATTAGCTGCAGTTTTTATTCAGCTAAAATCTCGGCTATGTTCACAGACGGTTATTTATAGCCCTGAGAGAAGGCAGTGTAAGTGCTTCTTAAAGGGAAAGTCCGCATGAAAATAGTTGAATATCTGTACTGTCCACTGTCAAACAATGGGAACACTTCCAACAATAATAAAAAAAATACTGGTGGCTGATTTTTAAAATTATTATTATCGTTAAGTAAGTAGAAATGTTGACAGCGCTGCATGCCATTCTAGAGTAGTCATGACACTGAAGGTCAATGTCACAAACAAACAGGATGAATTTGATCAATAGACAGACAGACAGACAGACAGACAGACAGATAGATAGATAGATAGATAGATAGATAGATAGATAGATAGATAGATAGATAGATAGATAGATAGATAGATAGATAGATAGATAGATAGATAGATAGATAGATAGATAGATAGATAGATAGATTGATAGTGATAATGGAGCCATTGTTCTTTTATCAATTGTCTTTTACATTAATAATTCAAAGATATTTATTCAGAGAATGTCTAATATCACACCTATTTTGTGCCAATGTCAATTTTCTATGACAACCTGTTCTTGAATTACAGCCAATAATGTGATTTTGACCTTTCTGCTGAATGCGACCTTGACCTTTGACCTTTATTGACAATTTTGTTATATGTATATATGCCTCAGTGCGTGTAATTTTATAATAATATATCCAGTATTGGTTAAGTTATAGTGTGATATGTCTATGCTTGACACATACAAACAGTGTTACAGAAGTTAATTTTGCAACATGTCACCTTTGACCTCCTGAGATCTCAAAAACTATTGGTCGTAGGTGATAACACCAATTATGAGAATTGCAGAAATCTTAATTTTGCATTGTTTGGTACCAATCTGAAAGTTCTGTGACCCTCTGTTCTTGAGTTATAACTGATAATGTGATTTTTACCATTTAGTTAATTATGACCTTGACCTTTGACCTTCACTCAAATGGATCATTGCATCTGATGTCCATTAACTATATGTATATGCCCATGTAATGTCATGGTGATATCCTAAGTATTCATTGAGTTATAGCATAATATTTCTCTGCTGACACACACACACACACATATATAATTACAATTACAAATAATCGCTCCCAACCAACATAAAAAATATACCTTATCAGGAAAAAGTCATTTATAAATGAAGGCACCCCAAAAATAAAGGTTTGTAAAGTGAGTATTGTACATTTATTTTAGGCCTATACAGTTAAAATCAATGGTCATTATTATAATTTTTTTTAAAATTATAAAAAAATGTCCTTAATAAGTCCCATAGAGGGTCATAGTTCGTTGGTTACTGAAGGACAAACTGTATTTTTCCCGTATTCGACTGTGACTAACCATTGGTCAACTAATATTTCTGAGGCTGCCACAGAATTATCAGCAAATTGTGGCCCAGCATAGAGTCACAGCAGAAAATAAGTAATAAATAATAAATATAACTGTCAGTATAATTTAAATCGTCTCTGCAGATCTTTACGCTGAATCCTGTCCTGTCCTATCCTGCATCTGTTTGCTCTTATTTATTTGTATATTTATTTATTTTACCACTAATAAATCGAAGATTCCGTCACTGCTGTCGTCCATTAAGTCTGAATTATTGCCAGGATATTAAACGCTAAAGTGAGCATATATTTACAATCGCTGACCCTGATATTTCCTTCGTCTCTGTGAAATGTCGGTTTCTGTTGCACAGTTGCATCAGATTCTGCGCATCAGGAAATTAACACAAAGCAGATGTTCATATGACACTTGGAAATGTTGGACATTCTCATCTGTAGGAAACAAGATTGTTTAGATAAGTCTTTGTAAAGAGCCCGGCTGGCTCTTTTAAAGTGGTGTGTATGGGAGATAAATAATCTCAATAGCTTTATTTTTGTGTTTCATCATGAGTAATTGTGTTCACTGAAGTCAACCGCAACGGCAACCGCTGTGTGAGCTCTACACTTTTTAAACACTCCTCATGTTAAGCCACGCTTTTAATGTGACGCTGCTCTAGTGGATTTTCCAACTATTATTCAGCGTTTAAAATTAATTGTTTCACATTAAGTTTATGGAAACTTTCTTAGGAGGGGGAACAGTGTTTTATCTCAACACAAAGAAAGGGATACAAATATCCAAAATGTTTAGAAGTGGGAAAAATTCATTATTCTGCATGTCACAAGGAAAGTATTAGTCAGAAAATCTCAGGTTTCAAGATAAGGTTGAGACCAGAAAGTCCCATTTTTGGTCATAGATTTGGCTCTAATGTAGAGAGTCCTGCACAGAGCAGTGCAGCGCGGGACAAATTTTGAAAGTTCACTGCAGGTGGGAGGGGCGATACAGTGGTGTAAACTAAAAACATGTCTAAAACAAGGCAGTCAGACACAGCAGACTAATTTTTCATTCACACATGTCCCATTAGGGTGGCACAGTGGTGCAGTGGTTAGCACTCATGCGTCACAGCAAGAAGGACCCTGGTTCAAATCCCACACCAGACCTTTCTGTGTGGAGTTTGCATGTTCTCCTCACGTCTGCGTGGGTTTTCTCCAGGTACTCCAGTTTCCTCCCACCATCCAAACACATGCACTGATAGGTGATAATCTAAATTGTCCATAGGTGTGAATGTGACAGTGATTGTTTGTCTATATATGTTCAGCCCTGAGATGAACTGGAGACTCATACAGGGTGTACCCCACCTTCACCTGTTATAGATGGATTAGGCCCCCAGTGACCCAAGTGAGGATAAAGCGGGTTCAGATGATGAGTACGAGTACATTTTTCATTAATGATGAGCCATAGGTGTTGACCCATCTGATGTCCGAAGGTGAGAGGATGTGGATTTAAAAAAAGTGCGAGATTCTATCTTGTCTGATGTGATATTACCACTGATGTGTTTTAGCTGTTGACCCTTAGTGTGACCTTGACCTTTGACCTTAATTACTCAAAATCTAATGGGTTCTTCCTTGGCCCATTATCTAAAAGTTTAATCAAAATCCCTTCTGAACTTTTTGCATAATCCTGTTGACAGACAGACAAACAAATAGACTCAAACTTAATACCTCTGTGGCATTCTATATACAATACATAGATTTATTTATATTTTTAAATTTTATTGTTGTTGTTAGCCGATTTTACACTAAAATTAGTGGGTCAATCCATCTTTTTAACTAAGTAAAAGGAGTAATTATTCAGTAGAGCACAGACAGGCCAAGGACTACCAGCCATGAGGTGCTACATGGATGATGTAACCACCCTCCTCCAAACAGCATCCTGCACAACCAGACTCCTTAAACGGCTGGAAGAGCTACTAGCCTGGGCTCGCATGAAGATCAAGCCAGCAAAGTCCCATAGCCTGTCGATACGGAAGGGGGCCCGTAACGATAACATCATCTTCACTGTAGCCAATGAAAGAATCCCCCTACTTTCAGAAGCACCTGTGAGAAGCCTCGGCAGGATGTACACGGCGGACCTCTCTGATAAGAACATAGCCTCAACTATCACAAGTCAGCTTCAAGAGGGCCTGCACAAGATAGACCAGTGCCCTTATTAGGGAAGTTCAAGGTGTGGTGCTACCAGTTTACCCTGTACCACCGCCTGATGTGGCACCTGAAACTGAGCGACATCACCATGACCACGGTTCTGAAGCTGGAGGCAAAGGCCAACAACTTCACTCAGAAGTAGCTCGGCTTTCCTCGATCCCTCTCCACCATGGCACTGTTTGGGAAGAACACCCTGCAGCTTCCACTTCGGTCCATCAGTCTGGGGTACAAAAAGGAAGTGGAATGCATGCCAAGCAGTTGACCAGGCTGTCGAGCGTCTGAAGCACCAGGAGATCGTTGGCTTAACACAAGCAGGCAGATGTGGCCTAGAGTGGGCAGCAGCGCCAAAGAGATGGTCCAAAGTGACCAAGAAAGAGAGGAAGGACCTGGTGATATCAGAAGTTGCCAAGATGGATGAAGAAACCTATAAGATCACAGCAGTGAGCCAGCAACAGCAAGGCAAATGGAGCACCTGGGAGGCTGTAATCAATAGAACCATCACTTGGGCTGACTTATGGAAGACTCCCCAGGCAAGACTGAGTTTCCAAATCAGAGCCACATATGACACCTTACCCAGCCCCCAGAACCTTCTCACCTGGTTTGGCACAGAAGAACCCTGCCATCTCTGTAGCTCTCCAAATCCCAACTTGAAGCACATCCTTTCCGGATGCAAGACAGCTTTGTCACAGGGAAGGTACAGATGGCGGCATGACAAGGTCCTTCGCAGGCTTGCAGAGATCCTGGAGGGCTGCAGGCAGCAAGCCAACCAGGAGAACCCACCAACATCCTCGAAGTGGATCCAATTTACCAGGACAGGAACGACTGCACGGCACTGCACAGGATCAGAGCGATCGCTCCTGTCATTAGGAGACAAGTGGCAGTATGCATGTATACATGATGTATGAGTCACATAATTTTTAACTAACCTGACCATAGGCTTTCTCATACAGGAATGTTTTCAACCTAAATTTAAATGTAGAGACAAAGTACAACTTTATTAAAATTAAGTTGTACTTATTTATTTATTTTTTACTTTTACTTCAGGTTAATCAGTACTTCTACTTTTACCAGAGTACTTTTCCACACAACTAGCTGTACTTCTACTTCAGTACAGAATGGGAGTACGTTTACGACCTCTGTAGATATAGAATATAAAATACAAGCTGTCACCAACTGGAGATGATGCAGCATCCTGACACACTTGGCCTCCAGCCAGAATCTGCCCTTCTGCTTCTTCACTGTCAACAGTTAAAGACATAACGGCAGAAAAACAAACAGGATCTGGCCCTCAGTCCACTTCTCAGGAACAGAGATGCGCCATCTGTCTGCAGGGGAAACAGCATGTGAAGACCTCATGTGGTGAACTGGCACAGCGCTCAGCCATGCTGTCTGCGAAGCTCTACGCTCAGACTAAAATACTCATTTTGTCTTTAGAACGCTGTCCACCAGGGTTAAAGGGGACGGACTGTAGCCTTTCCAACTCACCTTGAATTCACAGCTTGTGCCAGTTCATCAGACTTCAATGTGGGGTGGATGGAAGATGTTTTCCTGAAGCGCAATTATTTTTTTGGTAACTATATTGCTTCAAATCTCCTTCTTCCCTCCAATTACAACCAATTAAATTATTTACTGCAAAAAAAAAAAAAAAAAAATATATATATATATATATATATAGTCACTTGTGGAGTGGACAGGAATGAATATACACCATCCAATCATTTTGAGTGCCCACTACAAATGATTGAATGCTGACATGTCAATCAAACTATACTGACATTTGTCCCTCCCCCCAAACTGTTCAAACCCCTCCTGCACACTAGTACTAGTACAGGAAATGAAGCTAAAGCTAGGCTAGTTATATTAGCTCTAGTACAGGAAATGAAGCTAAAGCTAGGCTAGTTATATTAGCTCTAGTACAGGAAATGAAGTGAAAGCTAGGCTAGTTATATTAGCACTAGTACAGGAAATGAAACTAAAACCAGACTACTTATATTACCACCAGTACAGGAAATGAAGCTAAAGCTAGGCTAGTTATGTTAGCACTAGTACAGGAAATAACGCCAGAGCTAGGCTACTTATATTAGCACTGTTATAGAAAATGAAGACAGTGCTAGGCTAGTTATATTAGCATTAGTAAAGGAAATGAAGACAGAGATAGGCTAGTTATATTAGCACCAGTACAGGAAATGAAGCTAAAGCTAGGCTAGTTATATTTGCACCAGTACAGGAAATAAAGATAAAGCTAAGCTAGTTATATTAGCACTAGTATGGATTGGAGTTATATATGACTTTTTTGGCCATTCAAATTGCTTTACATTCGTGAGCCGTTATTCATTCACTCTCACATGCTCCCTCTGGTGGTGGTAAACTCCACATGTATCCACAGTTGTCCTGGGGCAGACTGACAAAAGAGTGGCAGCCGTTCTGACCACCACCAAACATTCATACACCAGTGTGAGGAGTGTCTTTGCCCACGGACACAGTGGACAGAGCTGGATTTCAACCCACAACCCTTCAATTTTTGCACAACCCGCTCTACCAACTGGGACATGGCCACCCAATTATGACTTCTAATATTGAAATCATATGTTCTTAATCTGGATTTTAAACCTAGAGACTGTTTTAATCTAGTTGAAGATATGACTTGGATCCACCAGGAATCATGGAAAACCCTCCATCCACATGTTAGATCAAATAATCCTCCTTCCATTATCTGGGCCTGTAGACGTGATGTCCCAGCAGGCCTAGCTTTGTCTGATTCAGCCTTTGTGTTGCAGCTAAAAACATCTCGGCACACTTTCGTCTTTTTCTGGTCACCGACTCACTGTGCTCTAATCTGATGTACTCTGGGCTGCCGGGGGAATAACCAGGGTTTTCCGACTTCTCAGCACTGATGAATTATTTCTTGGTCTCTGGCATAATTATGGAAGATGACATGGGGTGTGTATCGTGACTAAAAAATTTTTTTAACCCTGTGATATATATTGTAATCTGAAAAAATCGCCATCCTTCCCATAGTCGAAATAATTAAATAAAATTAAACCTTTGACGCATACTGGTCACTCCAGTGGACAGTTCTTCTACAGTTGTTCTCTTGTATATTCATAGCTTTTGTTGTTTTACTTCCATATTACTTATTAAATGTTGTTATTAGACTGTAATTAGCAAAAAAATTTATTATTTCTGTTCTGATATTGTGTTTTAAATACACAATTCTTTGGTTCAAAGCTCAAACACATGTTTTCCAGCTGAGTGGATATTTTTGTAACTGCATAAAAAATTGCTTCATTAAAAAGATTTAAAATAAAATATATTTTTTTCAGCCTAAAGAGAAATAAAAAAAAAAACACTTTTTGACGAAGGTTCTGATAATTCATGCATCAAAGAGTTTAATAATTCAAAATAAATAAATACATTAAAAAAAATTATAAAATAAAAAATAAATAAATAAATGAATACATAAAGCAGACAAATAAAAATACATAAAAAAAAGCTGAAATAGTCGAAACAATAAACAAAAATAGTAATTTAAAAATAAATAAATTAATGAATAAATGAATACATAAAAATGACAAATTTATAAAATAAAATAAAACAAATAAAGAAATAAGACAAATAAAAGAAATAAATACATTAATAAAAAAAGTAATGTAACAATAAATAAAGTATATATACAAATACATGAAATAAAAATAATTGCTGAACCTACAATGCAACTACAGTGCACACATACATTGTGATGTTGATGCTCAAATAATATATTGTCCAGCTTTGGATGTTTTTGTTACTGTAAAAATATATAAAAGGCAGATCATGTACCCCCCCCCCCCCCCCCCCCCTCTCCCTGTGCCATGATTTATGTTCATCTAAAATAAATTCCTGGACTTTGAAAACCTTTGGAGTGAGTCACTGGTAAAGTTCTGCTGTGGATCGTCCTCCCTCTGAGGTGAAAGTTTGCAAAGGTTCAGGAGGAAGAAAAGATAAATGAGTGTTAGGTTTCACTTTCACCACCCTGGACACAACTGAAGAGCACGCTTTTTACTGTTATTTATTACCTCACCCCCTGAAGGGGAAGTGAGGGGGGTTTGGTTTGGTGTTTTTTGTCTGTCTATCTGTCAGCAAATTTACACAAAATCTACTGGACCAATTTCCATAAACTTTTCAGCAAAGATGCAAAGTGGTCCAGAATAGATCCCATTAAATGTTGGTGAATAGAGGTTAAAGGTCAAGCTCACCAAAATATGTTTTTACAAT
Source organism: Siphamia tubifer (assembly GCA_020466265.1). NCBI lineage: Eukaryota > Metazoa > Chordata > Actinopteri > Kurtiformes > Apogonidae > Siphamia > Siphamia tubifer. The sequence continues at coordinate 35,972,140 of CM035796.1, forward strand.
AAAAGATAGGGCAAATCAGGAAATTACATTACATTCCATTTCATTCTGAGAGAGAGAGAGAGAGAGAGAGAGAGGGGTGAGAGAGAGAGAGGGAGAGAAAGAGAGGGGAGAGAGAGAGAGAAAGAGAGAAAGAGAGGGGAGAGAGAGGGAGAGAAAGAGAGGGGAGAGAGGGGGGGGGGATGGGAGAGAGAGAGAGAGAGAGGGAGAGAAAGAGAGGGGAAAGAGAGAGGGGGGCGAGAGAGAGAGAGAGAGAGATGGGAGAGAGAGAGATGGGAGAGAGAGAGAGGAGAGAGAGGGAGCGAGAGAGAGAGGGAGGGAGAGAGAGGGGGTGGGAGGGAGAGAGAGAGAGAGGGGAGAGAGAGGGGGGGATGGGAGAGAGAGAGAGAGAGAGAAAGAGAGAGAGAGAGAGAGAGATGGGAGAGAGAGAGAGGAGAGAGAGGGAGCGAGAGAGAGAGAGGGGGGAGAGAGAGAGGGAGGGAAAGAGAGAGGGAGGGAGAGAGAGGGGGGTGGGAGGGTGGGAGGGGGGGGGGGGTGAGAGAGAGAGGGGAGAGAGAGAGAGGGAGGGGGGGGGGGCAGAAAGAATAACATGCAACTTGTGTCCTCCCAATTTAGGTCGACTTGTGCTACAGGAGTCTATGTGTGTGTTAATGCCCTAATGCTGATACACTATGAAAAATACATTTAGCATTTAGCCGAAACTAACGGTGCAGTCGTATCGTTAACATTGCTTGTAGTTGCTGAGTCTCCATGGGTTTGGAGGCAGGTTGTCTGAAGGCAGTTGGCTCATGTCTGTCTGTTCTGGCACATTGGTTTACATATGGCAGCTCTGAGGTGTGAATGGATGTGGTGTGAATGTGGAACAGCATGGACCATGTTGATCCTCCTGGATATAGTCTGGTCTCATCACAGCGTTAGCAGCAGAGAGGACACTTCTGCCTTCACACAGTAAAATAATACAGTTTTTTGTTGTTGTTTTTTTTGGGGGGGGGGGGGGGGGGTTCTAGGACTGGTTTGGAAGCTGAATTCACTTTTCTTTATTTAAATGGACTGAATTGAGTCATAACATTATAACTGCTTCTGTCAAAATGATCCTACATCAGTGGTCTGAGCTAATTTTAACATGTTTAACGTTAGCAACAGGCAACATGGCAACGTCATTAACATATTTGGATGTAAACAAACTGATGATATGAGGCCGACAACACGAAGGAGAATCAAATTTAGTTTGATAGACAGAGGATGTGGATGCACAGATGTGTTGTTTTACTCCTTTTACTGTTTATGAGAAGTAACTAAGTAAAAGTAATTCATTACTGTGCTTAAGGAGGTTTTTTTTAGGTGTCAGTATTTTACTCGAGTATTTATTTTTTCTGGAAACGTTTTACTTTTCCATTTGTTCATAAATATCTGTACATTATACTCTTTACATTTATATAAATATCTGTACATTATACTCTTTACATTTATATAAATATCTGTACTTTATACTCTTTACATTTATATAAATATCTGTACTTTATACTCTTTACATTTATATAAATATCTGTACTTTATACTCTTTACATTTATATAAATATATGTACTTTATACTCTTTACATTTATATAAATATATGTACTTTATACTCTTTACATTTATATAAATATCTGTACTTTATACTCTTTACGGTGTTATATGAAAGAGAATTTCATGAATGCATTATTTAATTTATATTTATTCAAAGCTAATGTGATAATGATGATGCTTAGGTTTTCCTGTTTTCTGTATATATATATATATATATATATATATATATATATATATATATATATATATATATATATATATATATATATATATATATATATATATATATATATATATATATATATATATATATATATATATATATGGGTGATAACTGTAAGAACACAATAAACAAATCACAAATAACATTTCCATCTGCTTTCGATCAAATGCTTCTAATTGTGCGTGTATTTTCACAGTTGTCACATTTATAAAACAGTCTGTAAAGTAAACTGAATATTAAACAGACACTTGGTTTCCAGTATTGTTGTACCTTACTGTTGATTTTCACACTTCTTATTTGTGAGTCTTTGCATAGATAACAGTCCTCTGAACAAACAAATAAAATAGGAAAAAATGTAAATGTAGGTTGTTTTTCTATTGAAAACAAACAACTGTAGCCAGGACAGATTCATGCACATACAGTTTAAATTAATGTCCTAAAACACAGGTTTTCGAAGTGTGGGATTGAAGTGATCTGGAAAATCATACTTCAGGAAGATTAGTTTTTGCGCTAATTCAAGATTTTTTCCCCTTAATTAAATTTTTTTTTTGCTTTTTTTTATATTACTTTTAGTATGACAAAAAGAGAAAATTCCAAGGCACTCTCTTATATTTGAAAAATTAAAAAGCCTTTATTACATTAGCTTGGTCACAAAAAACCTATAAAAGACCTGAAATGCGTCACTTTATTTCCCCAGTAGCGGCGATACAGTTATGGATAAAGTAATTAAGTAATTACTCTGTTACTCTGTCTGCATTAGTAACACCATTATACTCTAACGCCATTATTCCCAACACTGCTTGCAGTCATTGTCCTGCTAGAAAGTGAGCTTCCATTCTAGTCTTACATCAGTGACAGACTGATGCAGGTTATACTCAAGAATATCTTTGCATTTAGCACCATCCATGTTTCCATCGATGCTGCCACCACCATGTTTCACTGTGTGGATGGTGTTGTTGGGGTGATGAAGTGTGTTGGGTGTGCACCAGACATAGCATTTTCCTTGATGGCCAGAAAGGTCAATTTCCAATATCCCTTTGTGAATATATATGTAGAATATATATATATATATATATATATATATATATATATATATATATATATATATATATATATATATATATATATATATATATATATATATATATATATAACACCATAGATAACACAGATAATGACAGTTCTGTGACCTTGACCTCTGACCTTTACTCAAATGTATTATTGCCTCTGATGTGCATTAGCTATATGTATGTGTCCATGTAATGTCATGGTGATATCTCAAGTATTTTTTGAGTTATAGCATATGTCTCTGTATGTATGTATATATATATATATAAATAAATAATATTATTTCCATTATTTTACTTAATATCTTTTGCAACAGTGTCATTCTGAGCTGTTCTGCGCTCTCAACATTCCAGTACATGTCAGGTGTTAAGGCCAAGGTTGAGATAATATTTTGTGAACTATCATGACACACACACACACACTTGAATTTTACATCCCTGATGTAACTAGGGCATAGGCTGAGGTTGGCAGCCACATCAATAGGTGAAGGTCCAATTAGGAGACAGATGATGCAAACTCCGACCCATTTGTTCAGGGTGGAGTCACCCAAGAAGATATTATCAATTTAGACCCAGAATTTGAGGCTTTTTGGGCCTGAGCCCTGTGGGGTTCTGTTCTACAGAGAGCAGAGGTGGCTTTTATATTTTCCATGTGACCTGAATCAATTATTCAAACTTAACCCAACTGTTCTTTGGAGCTTCCAATCTACAAATACAAAAATCCTTACAAATTCTGTGAAAATAAACAGGAAGTGACAAAACACTAAATAATATTTTATAATTTCCTCCACATGACAGTTGTGGGATCAATAAAATACTTCTCTATTCTATTTTGTACTTGTTTTTAAAGGTGTCATTCCATGGTTATTTCATTAATATTACTGTGTTCTCCATTGTTATTCAGTACATTGTGTGTTGGTTCTATTTAAAAAACATCCAGATTGTTTTGTTTCCAGTTGTTTTTTCACAATAGAAAAATGACTTGAGGTCGAACAACAGAGTTTACAGGTACTTCCTCATTCATGTCCATGACGCTGTGACAAGGCGTCACTGATTGGCTCAGAATGCGTATAGGAACACTCCCCCCTCCCCTCTCGCTGTGTATGTATTTACCTTTACCCAAGTAGCATCCCGCTAGGTTCCATGCCGTTGCTTGTTCTGAAAACATGCAGAGGAAAAAAACGAGGCTTTATTTCTACAGAGAGCACATGAACCAGTTTGATCCACCATTTTTTTCCCAGTTTGTGCAGCAGCTACCGTCTTCTCATGTAGATGCTAATGCTAATGCTACTTCAGAGTCACTGCCGGGGATGAGCTTAACCCCACGTGGGTGACGTTAAAGTCCATCTGATGTCAGATGGACCGTCTTTTTATGGGTCCTTCGTTCCTCTTGTTGTTTTCTGTGAATGCAGTATGCAGCCAGTGGAGGTGATGAACCACTGTCTAAGGCAGCATGTGTTGGTAACTCAGGGTGACCCATCAGATTCCAAAAGGAGCGTGGAAAAGTGTTTTTCAGCTTTAAAGGGTACTTTTTTCCAGCATATACTATTAAACATCAGAGAATGTGAGAATAAAAGGCAGGTTTGCATCCATATATTTGGTCAGTAAAGTGTGTTATCTTTCCTAAATGAGCAGAACAAAGGCTGATTAAGAGCGATATTGTAATCTGTGAGCGTTCCTCCCACTCAGCAGGACGGTGCTGACGCTAAATGATCCACCCACATTCTTTCCTGCAGGACTCTGTGCAGATCATTGTAGCTTTCCTTTTCGGAGTGTGCCAGTGCTGCCGCTTTATTTGAGAAGTGAACAATAATGCCGCTTGGCTGCTCGACAAAGAAAAGTGCCAGTGAAATAAGAGTGAGTGTGATTGTGAGCGAAGCACAAACATCCAGGAGCAGATGTGTGTTTCTCTTCTGCAGTTCGTTCAACATACCAAAGCTTTCTTTGACCCACACACCATGTTATATGTGTGTTATTGTTTTGTTTTTTTTTTGTTTTTTTTTCCCTCCTGGTCTGTTCAGCTCCTGTTGGGATTTAAAGATAGAAGCTTGTTTTGTTTCTCCCACTCACTTTCTGTCCTGTTTTTACCACAGCTGTCAACATTAACGCCAATTAATCCATCATCATGATTAATCTGATTACAAATGTTAATGCAATTAGATGGAACCGTTTTTTTTTTTTTTTACAGTTATTTTGTTGAAACTGATGAAAGTGTTGAATTAACATGTCAATTGCATATATTTTCGTATTTTTTAATGGGTTTTTTTTTATCACTTTTTGTGTATTTATGTATTTATCATTGTGGATTTTAGTAGATTTCAGCATGTTTTGTAAGTTTTTTTTCTCTGCATTTTTGTGTTTCTTATACCCCTTTTCCACTGGCCAAAAAAAAAAAAACAGTTTAAACCTGCTAAATTAAACAATTAAACCTACTAACACAGTGGTTAGCACTCGTGCCTCACAGACAGAAGGTCTCTGGTTCTATTCCCACACCAGACCTTTCTGTGTGGAGTTTACATGTTCTCCTCGTGTCTGTGTGGGTTTTCTCCAGTTTCCTCCCACCATCCAAACACATGCACTGATAGGTTAATTAGTTAATCTAAATTGTCCATAGGTGTGAATGTCAGAGTGATTGTTTGTCTATATATGTTCAGCCCTGAGATGAACTGGAGACTCATACAGGGTCCATTGTAGATGGATTAAGCCCCCAGTGACCCTTGTACCCTAGTGAGGATAAAGTGGGTTCAGATGATGAGACTGTTGAGCAATTAATCTAATCAATACATAAAAATTCAAAGTTGTCTCTGTTTTTTCATTTGCACCACTGAATCCAAAACTGAAATAAGTTTTTTTTTTTGCTAATTTAATAGAGAAACATTTTATCTTCTGACTGAATTGTTATTATTATCAGTTGATTTTTATTAATATTTTCTATTTTCTAATAAACTTTAACTCATGTAAGTTTAATAATTATTAATTACTGAATAATTACTCCTTGTACTTAGTTAAAAAGATGGATTGACCCACTAATTTTAGTGTAAAACTGGCTTTCCTGTATCTTTGTGTAGTTAGTGGGAAATTTGAGGACAAAATAAACCCAGTTAACCGACACTAAAGTGTTTTATACAATCTGCACGATGGAGTTTTCTTTTCATCGAAGTGTTTCCTGTTTAAAATAGTACATGAATAATAAATAAATAAATAACAAATAAACATAGAAATTGTATTTGGTTTGTCTGTTTGTCTGTCAGTAGCTTTAAGCAAAAACTACTGAAACAATGTCCATGAGATTTTAAGTAAAGGTGTGAGTTGGTCCAGAATAGATCCCATTAAATTTTGGTGAATGTAGGTCAAAGGTCACAGTCACCAAAAATGTGTTTTCATAATAATAAGAGATCAGGTAAAGTGTATGTGAAGGGGCGGGTTTATGTACTTGGTTTTAGGTTTGTTTGTTTGTTTGTTTTGTCTGCATCTCTGTTTGTTAGCAGCTTTACACAACAACTACTGCATCAAGTTGCATGAAATTTTCACAAAAGGTGTGAGTTGGTCCAGAATAGATCACAATGCATTTTGGTGAATGTAGGTCAAAGGTCACAGTTACAACAAAACACGTTTTTGCAATGATGAGAAATAGGGAAAATTAGGTAAAATGTGTGTGAGGGGGCGGGGTTTGTTGTGCCTAGCACCACTCGTTGCATATATATTCATTATATTCATATTTTTTCCACATTTCTTGTTTTTTAATGTAGTTTAGAAGAGCTTTTGAATATGTTTTGGATTTTTTGTTTTAAGATTTTAATGGATGTTACCTCCTAAACAGCTTCATGACCTTTGACCTTGAGCAACCTTGAAATGGCCAAACTATGAGTTTGGACTTTGGGTCTGACATTTTAACATTGAGATGTCCATTAAGAGCTAAAACAGTTGCGGGGGGGCGGGGTAGTTTGCTGTTCCTTGCACCAACTGTATCTAACATAAAAAATAATAATAGTCGTCGTCCAGTGTAATTAATGTAAATTATTTCTTCTCTTTCCTTCCATGTGTCCTCATTGACTGTGATGACTTGTCCTCTGCTCAGGTAAGAACATTTACTGTATTTATTCCATACAAACAGAAAAGCCAGTGCTGTTAGTGCTGATGTGGTGGTGGAGTCTTTGGGTGGAGCAGTGTTATCTGTCTGAGCTTCTGATCGTATCTGAGCGTCTTTGAAGTTTCCAGTCAAAGCTGAGGGTGTGGACATGTTGGACATCGTTTGTTTGTGTTTCTGAACCCTTCATTTATGCTCCACTTGTCATCAGTCCAGGAGGAATTACATAATGCATGAAAGTACTATATGGAGTGAGGTGGTTTTGTTTTCCTCTTATTTTCTAGGAGGTTTGTTTGTTTGTTTGAAATCTTTATTTTTTGAACATGTTGGAAAAAAATTTATTGAAATCAAGCAACAAAACATCAATAATGATACACAATGGATTGATCAGTAAACAATCAATCCATGTGTATGTATGTATATATATATATATATATATATATATATATATATATATATATATATATATACACACCCAGGGTGTCAAAGAACCAGAGTTCACATTGGATGAAAAGATGGATTGATAGTCCATTATTTATTAATTTCCACACCCAAACAACAATAATAATTACTATTTGAAGCAGAACAAATGTCCCATATCTACTCATATGGATTAGGAGGAAATGGCAGGAACGTTCTGCAGGTTTACCTGTGACGCTGTTGGTATCGTGTCCAGGCTGGCGTTTCTTCTGTTGAATCTAAACGAAACATTTTGTCACAGTCGATCAGCCGAGGCCGATGGTAGCGCGTTCTGTCAGCCTCCTGCGGTTTGTTTTTCTTTAGCTTTCACTTGAAGAAGCAGATGACAAACAGAGTAAATCCAACATTGGTTTAGTTTGAATCAGATAAGACGAGTTAATTTCCTTTTTTCCTCTTCCCCTTCAGACTCAGTCGCTTCATGTTTAGCTTTAAAAGAAAAGTCTGAGCATGTTTGAAGTACAGTGACACTAAAACTACAGTCCAAAAGTCAATAGTGGATTAAGACAGTCATTTCTATACTGGCCCAACAAAACACGTAGAACCAGTGTTGCCAGATGTATCATAATTGTACGATAATTTTACCCTCGATGTGTGATCAATAATGGGAAAAAAAAAAAATCAAAAACGTACGATAATTTCAGTTGGTTGCCCAAACACACATCTGTCTCTGAAAACAAGAATAATTTCGGATGCTTTGCTCTCAGGCGGCATAAAAGACACACCACACACAGAGCTGCTGCCATGACAACCAACATCTGCATAAGTGGCATCGGGTGATGACAGTGACCTCAAGGTTGAATTCAAGTCTTACTAATCAGATAATTAACACATGTTTGTGTCCCTTCACCCAATGACATAAAATAAAATCGTTCTAGTCTGGTAGTAAGTACCCTTGTGCATTTGCGTTCTTTTTGTGCCAAAGTTTACCCACTTGCTACTACAGGGATATTATGAATTACTACTGAAATGTGAAATACTTTTCAAATTAAAATACCACCAAATGGCTACATTGTATGTGTTTTGTTTGTGTATGATAATTTCATCCAAAATATGGGAATTTTGAGGTTTTGGTACGATAGTTGTACATTTATTATCTGGCAATACTGTGTAGAACAGAATTACAATACTCTGCTTTTTTTATTAAAAAGTATCTGCTTCAGACATTAAATGTGCTAAATCTTACATATTTTGATGAGATTAATCAGAAAATAAATGACTTTAGTGCTGGTTAGCTCATATTTTTAATATATATAATGACGTGTCATTCCACATATATGCTGGTTCCATTAGTTATAGCTACATTTGAATACGTACTTGGTATAAGTTTATTATTTCACTCAATGTAAACTAGATAGCGAGCATTAGCATTGACACTACTTAACAACTGCTGATGATGTAGAACATTTACAGATTAATGACATGAGCTCAATACCTTGTTTTAATACAAAAAAAAATCTGCATTAATGAGTAATTCTCATGAAATGTGAAACTATTTCAGTAATGACAAAGTGTATTGCTGTGATGTGATGACGAAGCACAATAATTCTAACTGTAGCATTAGCTATTATGACCTAGCTAAATAATGACCTTTGTCACATTTGGAAAAATAACACCCTATTACCAAACACATTTAAAATAAAAAAAAACAAAACATTTTTATCATGAACTGTGATTAATTTTATGAGAATCAGTCTTATCGTGTTCATGCAGTTAAGAGAGAAATCATAACATTTTACAGAACCATAAAATAAAGCTGATTCACCTTGTAACCATCTTGGATCTTCTGTTTCAGCTCATATTCAAATTCCTATAACTTTTCAATCCAGTTCTCAAATATATTGGGGTAGTGAGAGAATAATGACTCATGGACATGTCCTTTTCTTGAAATATTATGAATATTCATTATTAAAATAACCAAAAAACAATTCTTAATCAAATGTTTGACATATAACAATGTACTTGTAATTTAATTTATTTTATTTATTTATGTATTTATTGTTATGTTTTCCCCTAATTCAAAAACCAAACATTTTGCTTGGGCCACATTTCAGTAATGTATAAAAAGTAGAAAATGAAAGGAGAATATTTAACCCTTTAAACTCAATTTCACCTAAATTTCTTAACAAAGTAAAGTGAATGCTGTTCTTGAACCATTTTAATAACATGCAATTGGTGTTTGAAAATATCCAGATGAAAACTGGGATATTGGAAGCAGGTCCTGTTAAATAATGCAATAGATAAAACATTTGTGGATATTTATTGATGTTTTGATGTGTTTTGGACTACATATGGACAATTGTTTTTGTTTGTTTTCGATTTTTTTGTTGGACTATGACTGCGTTTGTTGGAATATGGTTCCTAGGTGGATAATTATGACATAAAGGTTCAGATCTGCTGTTTGACATTTGTATTTTGAACAAATGAGTGATTGTACCATGTTTTATCTGAAAGTGGTTTATATCTTCTGATGTGTGAGAATCTCCGTTGTCAAACTACATGAGGTCATGTGACATTTGGGACAGGTTTGGGTGGTTTGATTAACATTTTTGAACAACTACTTCCGGTCTATATGTGGACCCTTGGAAGTTTAAAGGGTTAAAAATGTGAAAGAAAAAAAACACATTTTCCTCTTTAGTAAAATAATGTTTTATATATAGATTTATATGAGTTACAGGTGGAACTGGAACGCAGCATATGGCTCCCCTTATCAAACAAAAATACATTTCTACATATACTGTCTAACAATATATCACTGCCTGAAATTGAACATAAAAAATATATAATATACAGGAAAATATTGTGTCAATATATTACAGTATAGTTAAAAAAAACATAAGGAATTGTCGCTTTCCATATATTGAGACATATATGACAATATATTTACTTATATATGTTAATATATATTTAGTAATACACTTAATAATATATGGATGCACATAATATATATTAGGGCTGATTAACGCAGACATCATCATGATTAATCTGATTAAAATGTTTAACTCAATTAAATGGAACAGTTGTTTTGTTAAATATGTTTTAGATAAAACTGTTGAAGGTTTGGAATAAATATGTTAAGTGCATATATATTCATATTTTTGCATGTTTTGGATATAATATTTTTTTCTGTATTTTAGAAGAGTTTTTAAACATGTTGCAGATTTTTCATATTCGTAAAATTTTTTGGGGGTGGATTTTAGCATGTTTTGTATATATTTTTTCTCCATATATTTTGTTTTTTTGTGGGAAATTCAATCAATCAACATAAAGTTCTTTAATCATGATTAATCTGAATTCATCCAAAGCAACCCAGTCATTAATCTGATTATCATTTGACAGCCCTAATATATATCCATATTTTGTGAAGTGTATTCCTAAATATATGTAATTATATATTTAGGAATACACTCCACAAGATATGTGGAAAAAAATTGAGTTTCAATAAAACTATCTGTAAAAATATAGGTCAGTTTTTGTCTTCAGTGCAATACATGTTTTATATGATCAGATATATTGCAGTATATTGGATAATATATGCACTACTTTTCCATATATGGGAAAATATTTTTAATATAATGTATTCTATTTTTCAATATATTGTTTTGTATAAAATAGTTTGTTTAAGGAGCGCTACCTGGACGCAAAATAAGCAATAATAAATAGAGGTTCTCTATTGGATGGGAAAACAGCAAGACAAAAAAGAAAAAATTCCAAAGCCTTTATTAAATTGGCTTGGTTACAAAAACCTATAAAATCCTATAAAAACCCCAACGCGTTTCGTCATCAAAGCCTTCATCAGGGAGTCAGACCATATTGTTTTATATATTGTATATTTTTTTTTAGGAGTCAACACATACAGAAAAAAAATGGATTTGACAGAAGTAGCACTGGGTGTTTATGGGTTAAATGTAAGATGTATAATGCATAAACTGTTTCCTTGACAACTGCATCATCATAAAAGACCCGATAAATGTTGCATCTTTGCTTAAATTATTATCAAACAGTTGCTGTATACTTTTTGTCCATTGACTAGTCATTTAATAACTGCAAAAAACGTGGTTAGAGGGGGGTTCAACACTGCATTAAATGGAAATATTCTGACACAGTGCAGACTTAAGTGCCTCTAAATTGTACTTAATGTCACTCCTGCTTCTCGCCGCCCTCTGATATTTCCTGGTTTTTGCTCGCCGTCATGTTCGTCTGTGTTTTAAGGTCCTGTCGCCTCCCGCCGTGACAGGTTATTAAACTGATCGCGTCTCAGTTTCCTCCAGAACACACACTTGCAGTTGTGTTCTGATTCACTGACTTCACAAGCTGCAGGAGTGTCTAATGGCTCAGTCTGGAGTCGATGTTTTAAACACCCAGACTCCAGGCCTGCTGGGAACTCTGGGAGATGCATTCTCTACCCAACAATGAAGGGCTGGATGTCTGGGTAAAGTGCAGCCGGAGGCGTCTGGATGAAGTAAACAACCAGCGGTTCGTTGATGATACAGCAGACCGACGTCCAAACAAACAAACACACACATTCACAGGCGGTTCAGAGGAAACAATGAGGTCATCAGTCATTTTAATCCTTTAGAGTTCAGTCAGAAATGCTCTTAAATTCAGTGCATTTTCCACCCAGGTCTTCTTTAGTTCAGTGAATCTGAATCAATCCACTCATCACTAGCCCTGTTTACATGACTTTTTATTCTCGTTTAATTCAGAATAAAGGTTAATTCTGCTTTAAGATGAACCATGTGAACACCTAATTCCAGTTGAAAATGATCATTCGGAATTAAACTTAAAGATCAACATTTGAAAATATACATGTCTTTGCCCGTTCCTAGTTATGTTATGTTTTCACTGGAGTTTGTTTGTTTACTCAAAAAGTTATGGATGGATTTTAATAACATTTTCAGGGTGTGTTGAGAGTGTCACAAGGAACAATTGGTCAAATTTTGATGGTGATCTGGAAGAGATCCTGGATTCTGGATCACTTTGAAATTTTACATTGCGGTAAATGGAGAATAAAAATTTCAGAGTGATCCAGAATCCAGGATCTTTCCCAGATCACCACCAAAATGTAATCATTTGTTCCTTGTGACACTCCCAACACATCCTGAAAATTGTATTAATTTTCCTCCCCCCTTCCTTCATTCGGAGGGCGGAGGTCTGCCTTGTTGGAGATTTTTCTCAGTACTTTTCTACTTTAACTTATTGTCATTAACAATAAAGAATAATGGATAAGTTGATATCTCCTGCAGATATTTTTTTTTTTTACAGTATGTGTTTTTTTATAGTGGCCAGTAGAAGACAGAAACTTGATTCTTCCTCGTATGCATTTTTTTTTTTAACTAACCCGAATGGTGACGTATTCAGAGGGAATCGAAAGTTATAAACAATGTAGGCTAGTCATTGCTAGGCTATGGTGGACAACGATTTTGAACTAATTACATTTACTCAATTATTGTAATTGAATAGCTTTCATCAGTACTTCGTAATTTTCAAGTAATTTTTAAAATTTGCACGAGATATGCTGGAAAAATAGCTCTCTCTCTCTCTCTGCACACAATGCAAGTACTATTAGTATGATGGGAGTTTTTCCCCCAAACCTAATGTTGTAGGCTAATGCATAATTCTATAGTGTATGAAAAAAAATGTGCTAGTGATGACCAACATTGAACCAGCTGATCAGCTACACACTTGGGCAAGCAGAGAGAGAGAAAGAGAGAGGGAGCTAGGGAGAGAGAGGGAGAGAGAGAGAGAGGGAGTGAGGGAGAGAGAGAGAAGGAGCGAGGGAGAGAGAGGGAGAGAGAGCGAGAGAGAGAAAGAGAGAGGGAGCTAGGGAGAGAGAGGGAGAGAGAGAGAGAGAGGGAGTGAGGGAGAGAGAGAGAAGGAGCGAGGGAGAGAGAGGGAGAGAGAGCGAGAGAGAGAAAGAGAGAGAGAGACGGAGCGAGGGAGAGGGGGGGTTTGAGAGGGAGAGATAGAGGGGGAGAGAGTGAGAGGGAGCGAGAGAGAAAGAGTGAGAGGGAGAGAGAGAGAGGGGGGAGAGAGAGAGAGAGAGAGAGGGAAAGACAGAGGTGGGGAGAGGGAGAGAGAGAGGAGAGGAAGAGAGAGAGGGGGGTAGAAAGAGAGAGAGAGAGAGAGAGAGTGAGTGAGAGGGGGGGTGTGAGAGGGAGAGGAAGAGAGAGAACTCCTGGTTTTGGAAACTTCTCATGTAATGCTTAAGAACATTAGCACATATAACTAACTGTATCTACATATACCAACCTTGTTAAACTCACCCAAGATTGGTTGGGTGAGATTATTGTAATCAGTGTGTCTGTGTGTGTCTGTGTGTCTGCAGAGACACACAGACACACACACACACACAAATATTTTGTTTTACACATTTGAACATCTTAACATTATAAATACATAATTTTTCCATATAAATCTGGTACAGCTACATTTGATTTAATCAGTAACACAAACATCTTTGTATTGCATTTTCACTTAAATTTTTTCTGTTACAATTTTACAACCTTTCGTTCTTAATTCTACAGTCATTTTTTTTTACAGTGTATGAAAAAAAGTCAAGTATGAAGTATTTCAACAGGTCCATATTCTTTATAATAAACACACAGTGTAACAGAATTATGCAGTAAATGATTGTCTTTGCAGTAAAACAGTTGCACCAAAGTGATGCCGGTAAAGTCAACCATTAAAAGAGAAGGTGATTATTTAATATTCCAATCATGAATGAATATTCTCGTATCAATGTTTTTGTTTGTTTCATAGCTCAGTATTCCTGTTAATCCAATCAGAGGGATTTTGATGCCCTGTGTTGTTTATTTTCATCTGAGCTGCAGCTGTAAAGTGCCCCCGTAAACAATGTTAACTGAGTTAAAAGGATGATTGGATCAATAACTTACACTCAGCCTTGAGGGGATGGAGAATGAAAAGAGGAGGCGGAGCTTTAACGTACGGACGACGGCTGGATTTACAGTCTGAGCTGTAAAAGTCAACAAACATCTCTCTCACACACACACATCTCCTCTTGAGCAGGGGTGTCAAACATGTGGCCCAGGGCCCAAATGTGGCCCAGCTAAAGGTTTAAAATCGGCCTGTGGGATGAAGTTGCAAAGTGAAAAAAATCCACAGTCAAGGCTGTGGAAGGAAAAGCAGGTTTATTTCTGTAGCACATTTTATTTACAAGACAATTATAAGTGTTTTACATAAAACATTAAAAGTAATACAGCAGGGAACAATAAAAGTATAAACATAAGGAAATAAAACAGATATATTGGTAACACTTTACATTACAGATCCCTAATAACATGGTATTTATATGGTCATTTTGATGTCATTTCATGGTAATAATAATAATTCTAAGGTTCTGTCATTCCTACTGGGAGCTTCAACATGTGGACAGCCAGAGTCGGGATGTGAACCGCCAACCTCTTGGTCATTGGGTGACCCACTCTCCCAACTGAGCCCCAAATTGTGCTTGAATCTCTCTACACAAATGGAGTGTTGTGATTGGACCAGTAACATTTTTACTGGTCCTGGCTGAGGCTCTATGGAGCATCGCTAGACCAACCATTCAGGCAAAAAGATTATTTGCCACTAGAGGCGGGCTAGTTTATCAGGCTAGTCTATATAATTCTCCATTGGACACTCATTTCATGCAGGTTCTCTGAAACCTGCTCAAGTGACACCATTATAACATTGGCCTAAGGTCCGAGAAGGATGTTGAACGAACAAGTTTTGACCCATAGACTCTTTCCGGTTGCGCAAACAAAGCATATTGGGAAATAAGTACCAATAATAGCTATAATAGTAAGAGATGTTATTTTGTTTTGGTTTTCCTGTTTGTTATTTGTTCTATTTTGGGTTGGGAAAAGGAAATCAAACATCAACCCCTGATTTTGGGATGAGCAAACCAAAAATATCGACTTGTTATCATGGAATACTGAAATGATGGGATGATACATGGACCAACCTTGCATGTTTTCTGAAAATTTCATGGAAATCAAACAAAGAAAAACAATAGCAATGGGGGGGGGGGTGAAAATAAAAAGAAAGTAAAGTAAGTTCTAGAATAAGAAGAGAAAGGCATGAAAAGTCAGGTTGGAGCCTTGGAAATAATCACCAAAGGCTGAAGGAAGGGAGTACAGAGTGTGTTGGTTGTGAAACTCTCCACCTCTGAGCAAAGCTTTTATCTGCAGAATAAAGTGTGGACCACAGGGGAAGTGGACGTCTGCTCCATAAACACACTGAACCCACTCCCAGCTTCTTTTCATTCGTCCTTCAGCCGGCGTCATAGAAACAGACCTGCAGCTGAGTCTGTAAGAGAGAAAATAGGTTCATATGGAGAGGTAAAGTTCAGCCTACACCTCTGCAAAGTACAAGAAGCAGAACAACTGAAGCGACACAGAGAAACCCCAGAAGGTTTTTATTCAGCAGGAAAAAAAAAAAAAACAAGCACACCTTTAAGCTTTTACACTTGACTGTTTAAATTTATTCTGGATTAAATTCAATCACGTCACATATATTAACTATTCACTGGGCTTGTTTACATGATCATTTTTTTTAATTCCTGTTTAATTCAGAATAAAGATTAATTCCTCTTTAAGATGAACCATGGAAACACCCAATTCCAGTTGATAATGAATATTCCCAATTACACTGAATTCTAAATTATTAAAAAAAAATCTAATTCTGGTTCATTCCACTTTTAATTCCAAATTCAATAATTCCTCTGATATATAAACAGTTAATTCCTCTTTTTGTTTGTCTGTTTATCAGCAACTTTAAGCAAAAACTACTGGACCAATTTACATGAAATTTTCCAGAAAGGTGTGAGGTGGGACAGAATAGATTCAGTTACATTTTGGTGAATGTAGGTCAAAGGTCAAGGTCACAGTCACTAAAAAAAGCTTTTCACAATAATAAAAGATTGGGAAAATCTGGTAAAATGTTTGCGAGGGGGCGGGGTTTGTCCTGCCTGGTGCCACTTGTTTTTCATGAGTTGGATTTTTTATTAACTTTTTCCAAACATATTACATCATCACATAGTATTAACATCAGAGCATTAGAAAATTACCCACCTACCCATAACCAGAAGACTAGGTGACTCCCATAGCACAATATATATACATATTATATATACATATATATATATATATATATAAATGTTCCTCTCGCCCCACGTGGGCGGTGTCTCCTTCAGGTTCGGGTCCTCTACCAGAGGCCTGGGAGCCTGAGGGTTCTGCGCAGGATCTTAGCTGTTCCTAGCAATGCGCTCTTTTGTACAGAGATCTCTGATGTTGTTCCTGGTATCTGCTGGAGCCATTCTCCCAGCTTGGGGGTCACTGCCCCTAGTGCTCCGATCACTACTGGTACCACTGTTGCCTTCACACTCCACATTTTCTCTAACTCCTCTTTCAGCCCTTGGTATTTCTCAAGCTTCTCATGCTCTTTCTTTCTGATGTTGCTATCACTGGGGACTGCTACATCTATCACCACCACTGTCTTCTCATGTTTATCCACCACCACTATGTCAGGCTGATTGGCCATCACCATCTTGTCAGTCTGGATCTGGAAGTCCCACAGGATCTTGGCCTGTTTGTTCTCTGTCACCTTTGGGGGGTTCTCCCATCTTGACCCTGGGACCTCCAGTCCATACTCTTTACAGATGTTCCTGTACAGTATGCCCGCTACCTGGTTATGCCTCTCCATGTATGCCTTGCCTGCCAGCATCTTACACCCTGCTGTGATGTGCTGGACTGTTTCAGGGGCTTCTCTACACAGCCTACACCTGGGGTCCTGTCTGATGTGGTAGACCCCGGCCTCTATTGCTCTGGTGTTCAGGGCTTGTTCTTGTGCAGCCATGAGTAGCGCCTCTGTGCTGTCCTTTAGTCCAGCCTTTTCCAGCCACTGGTATGTCTTTTCCATATCAGCCACTTCCTCAATTTGTCGATGGTACACGCCATGCAAGGGTTTGTCCCTCCATGATAGCCCCTCTGGTTCCTCGACCTTACTGGGCTTTTGTTGCCTGAGGCATTCACTTAGCAGTTGGTCATTGGGGGCCATTTTCTTGATGTATTCCTGGAGGTTCGCCGTTTCCTCCTGGACAGTAGTTCTGACACTTACTAGTCCTCGGCCCCCTTCCTTTCGCTTAGTGTACAGCCTCAGGACACTGGACTTGGAGTGGAACCCTCCATGCATGGTAAGGAGTTTCCTTGTCTTGATATCAGTGGCTTGTATCTCTTCCAGGGGCCAGGATATTATCCCAGCTGGGTATCTGATTACTGGCAGGGCATAGGTGTTAATGGCCTGGATCTTATTTTTGCCGTTCAGCTGACTTTTCAGGACCTGTCTTACCCTCTGTAGGTATTTGGCTGTGGCTGACTTCCGAGCTGCCTCCTCATGATTACCATTTGTCTGTGGGATCCCTAGGTATTTGTAACTTTCCTGCACATCTGTGATATTCCCTTCAGGTAGGTCAACCCCTTCAGTTGTGATCACCTTTCCTCTTCTAGATATCATCCGCCCACATTTATCTAGTCCGAATGACATCCCAATGTCTTTGCTGTAGATCCGGGTGAGGTGAATTAGGGAATCAATGTCACGCTCATTCTTGGCATACAGCTTGATGTCATCCATGTAGAGGAGGTGGTTGATGGATGTTCCACTTCGGAACTGGTATCCGAAGCCACTCTTTGAGATGATCTGGCTGAGGGGGTTTAGGCCTATGCAGAACAGCAGGGGGGACAGAGCATCTCCTTGGTAAATGCCGCATCTGATGTTCACCTGTGCAATTGGCTTTGAGTTGGCCTTCAGAGTTGTCTTCCACAGCCTCATTGAGTTCTGGATGAACTCTCTTAGTGTCCTGTTGATGTTATACAGTTTTAAGCATTCCAGTATCCATGTATGTGGCATTGAGTCATAGGCTTTCTTGTAATCAATCCAGGCAGTGCACAGGTTGGTGTTCCTCGTCTTGCAATCTCGGGCAATTGCCCTGTCAACCAGTAGCTGGTGTTTGGCTCCCCTGGTGTTGTTGCCTATTCCTTTCTGTGCTCTGCTCATGTATTGCTCCATGTGCCTACTCATCTTAGTCGCTATGATGCCTGATAGAAGCTTCCATGTGGTGCTGAGGCAGGTTATAGGCCGGTAGTTAGATGGTATTGTTCCCTTCTGGGGGTCCTTCATTATGAGGACTGTCCGGCCCTGGGTTAGCCACTCTGGGTGGTTTCCCGATATCAGCAGCTGGTTCATCTGTGCTGCTAGGCGTTCATGGAGTGCTGTCAGTTTCTTAAGCCAGTAGGTATGAATCATGTCGGGCCCTGGTGCTGTCCAGCTCTTCATTTTGGACACTCTGGTTTGGATGTCTGCTAGTGTGATGACTACTGGGTCTTGTTCTGGGAGTTGGCTGTGCTCTGCCTGTAAGTCTGTCAGCCATTGGGCATTGGTGTTATGTGTTGCCTCCTTCTCCCAGATGCTCTTCCAGTATTGCTCAGTCTCAGCCCTAGGTGGGTCTGTTGTCACCTTGCCCCCCTGCCATTGAGAGTAGACCTTAGCTGGGTTGGTGGAGAACACCTGGTTTATTCTCCTGGCCTCTACCTCTCTTGTGTATCTCTTTAGGCGGGTAGCTAGTGCTGTGAGCCTTTGCTTAGCAGTCTCCAGTGCCTCAGCTGTGGACAGTTTGTTGTATTTCTTGGGCAGTTCTTTCCTCAGATTCACACCTCTGCTTAGTTCTGTTAAAACACTGACTTCTCTCCGCGCTGCCATGATCTTTGCCTCTAGCCTTCTCCTCCATGGGGCAACATTCTGGCTGCTCTGGCTGTTCATCTTGTAGCCAAGCATCTCAAGGATTACGGTTGCTGCTGCATACATCAGCTGATTGGTCTCAGTGATGGTAGTGGTAGGGACAGTTTGCAGTGCAGTGTTCAGGTCCTCCAGTAGAGACTGGTCTGGTACTTTGTTCTTTAGCCTTGGCAAGCAGGTAGTTGTGTTCCCCCAGGATTTCATGATTCTCTTTCTCAGGTCAGCTGCCCTTGTGTTTAGTCTTTCTGGGGCTTGGTACCCAATCTCGATATTTGGGGGTGGTGGTGAAACCACCCCCAAGCTGACCTGTCGTCCTGGCTCCCCCTTGCCGTAGCATCTTTGTACCGTGGATGAGGTACAACGCTGTACCTCATTGATCTCTAGCTGTGATAGCAACCTCTTATTGCGGATATTCGAACACTGAGCTAGGAGCTGTTTCTTAGTCAGTGAGGATGTGGGGTTTTGAAGCAACCATTTCTCCCACATCCTCTGCATGTACCCTCTCTCACTGGGGTTACTCCCGTAGTAACACTCCATCAGTACCATGTTCTCTGCCCTGCTCCATGAATGTCTTGTTCCAGTAGCCAATTTAACATCAGGGTGTCCTGGTTCCTCAACCCCTAACGCGGACCTTGTTGTCCCGGGCGCCGTCCGAGCCGGTATGACTCTATTTATTGTATCGCTCATCGTGAGGTATAGGCATGTATAGCGTAAAGTGCCTTGCCTAAGGGCACACCTGGGATTCGAACCGGCAATATATATATATATTAGGGCATTAATGACTTCATTTTTTTCCAGTCGACTTATCCGTCAAAAAAGTTGAAGTGGACAAGTCATGATAACGTCATTACATTGTCAGTGGAGGAACAACGCGGACACACGTCTGTCTAGCAATGAGCAACTGGTATTATGTAACAACTGGTGCTATGTAACAATGTCCACTGACAAGGCACAAGCATCAGCATTTTAATCCCAGCAAAACAAAGGCTAACATTAGCAAAGAGTTTTCTGTTAAATTTAACTGCATAACATCAGTAGGTGAATATTTGTCCACATTTTGTCTGGACCCACGGCTCTAAAACTGGACTGTCCAGACATCTGTCACACATCCTCACTTTTTATATTAAGTGCAAAACGTTTAAGGAAGTGACCGCCAAGACACACACCACACTGTCCACATCATGTTTGGACAAAAAAAGTGCATTGTCTTAATGCGTGCTGTCTCCGCTGCTGCTCATATCACTCAGGTTAGCTAGCGGATGCTGCTCATATCACTCAGGTTAGCTAGCGGATGCTGCTCATATCACTCAGGTTAGCTAGCGGATGCTGCTCATATCACTCAGGTTAGCTAGCGGATGCTGCTCATATCACTCAGGTTAGCTAGCGGATGCTGCTCATATCACTCAGGTTAGCTAGCGGATGCTGCTCATATCACTCAGGTTAGCTAGCGGATGCTGCTCATATCACTCAGGTTAGCTAGCGGATGCTGCTCATATCACTCAGGTTAGCTAGCGGATGCTGCTCATATCACTCAGGTTAGCTAGCGGATGCTGCTCATATCACTCAGGTTAGCTAGCGGATGCTGCTCATATCACTCAGGTTAGCTAGTGGATGCTGCTCATATCACTCAGGTTAGCTAGTGGATGCTGCTCATATCACTCAGGTTAGCTAGTGGATGCCTCTTCAGATGGCCGTGCCATTTTTGTTTTCATTTCCACACATGTTATGTGTGTCTGTCACTCTCTATAGTTTTGTCAAACTCACCACCCCCTGTTTTACCTGCAGCAGCCATGTCTCCTCTGGTTTAGGTCTGACTGGTCTGTGTTTACGCACCGAGGGAAAGAAAGAATAACATGTGACTTGTTGAGTCCTACAAATTTCAGTCGACTTGTACTACGAGAGTTGACTAGTCGATGTTTCTGTTAATACCCTAATATATATATATATATATATATATATATATATATATATATATATATATATATATATATATATATATATATATATATATATATATATATATATATATATATACACACGTATATACATATAAATGTGGAAGAAGAACTTTTTTCCTAAATATGAAAGAAAGATGAAGCAGCTGTATTTCTTGGATAAATAATTTGGCAGTTTACATAACCTAAAGTATGTGTTTTTTGTGTCCTGCTGACTGCGCTGCTCTCTTCCTTCCTCTACTTCTGTCCTCGTGAGCGATGACTTTCAAGTGATGCTAAATATTGAAACAGGCGCTCCAGCGCTCATCACCACCCAGCTGCAGCTGCTGTCATCAGCACTGATGCTTCTATTTCCATGGTGGATCATCCCCAACCACAGGATGATCCTGCTGGAGCTGTTTTTACTGCTTTATGCACAGGAATTATTTTATTACATGTATTATTGGTACAGTTCCCTGCTACTACTCAGTGAACTGGAGTGAAAACATTCATGGTGAACAGAATTTGGAACGCTGCAAATCTAGTCCTCCAATTAGCACATAGCCCCGCCCCCCATGAAAACCAAGTCATGTTATATTAGACAGGCAGGGTGTGTGTTCTAGAACAGTGCTTCTCACCCTTGGTCCTGGAGGAACTCCCTCTCCTGCAGGTGTTAGATGGTTCTGTCTTCGAACACACCTGATGTTAATTATCAGTCATTTGAATCAGCTGTGTTTGCAGAGGGATCTGTCTAACACCTGCAGGACCAGGTTACCGGCTGTTCCACTTACCAGTACTTTAATGTATTATATGTTCAATAAATATTTACTTTAAAAAAGGAAGAATTTTCTGATATTTGTTATCATTTGATGGGGGAACATTTTATATATATATATATATATATATATATATATATATATATATATATATATATATATATATATATATATATATATATATATATATATATATATATATATATATAAATAAATAATAATAATAATAATAATAATAATAATAATAATAATAATAATAATAATAATAATAATAATAATAATTTCTTACATTTATTTTTAACAATTTTTTCTAATAATAATTTCATAAATGTATAGATGGATGGATTTATTCATTTTTCTAATAATAAGAAATAATTTTTTAAATATATTTTCATTCTTGTATTTATTATACAAATAATTTCTTTATTTTTTCTTTATTTTTATTTATTTACCTATTTACTTCTCTGTTTATTTATTTTTTCTTAAATGTATGTGTGCATTTATTTAATTATTCATTTATTTTTCATATCTTTTATCTTCTTCTTCTTCTTCTTCTTCATATTCAAATCATTCCCATACACGACTCTTTCTGCTGCTTTCTCCCAACTTTAGTTTCATTGACAAACACTCAAACTAAGTAAATTTTACCCATAATGTTTTATACATTTTAATTAGTTTTGTATGCACACAATACCATTCCAGTTGAATTTTTTTATTTAATTTAATTTTAATCATAGTTTTTATTCATTTCAGTGAATAAAAACTATATATTTTTAATAGTAGTTGTGGTCATTTCATTGTTTTTTGCTTCAGGACACTACCTTTGCTCCACACTGTTGACATGTAGTTTCATAGTGGGTTGTTTTGCTGGATCCTCCTGTGACCAGCGCACC
Organism: Siphamia tubifer; assembly: GCA_020466265.1. Classification (NCBI taxonomy): domain Eukaryota; kingdom Metazoa; phylum Chordata; class Actinopteri; order Kurtiformes; family Apogonidae; genus Siphamia; species Siphamia tubifer. The sequence continues at coordinate 35,994,955 of CM035796.1, forward strand.
GGCCCACACCTTGGGGCGGTGTGGCAGAGCCTCCTGCTGGGCTAGGTAATTGCAGAGCGGGTGAAGCAGGTGGTGGTGCGGTACGTTTGACATACGGGCCTGGGCGGTGGGCAGAGTGTCAGAAAGCCTGAGTTCTTCAGTGGTTAATTACAGTTCTGCGCTCGTCTGTGTCACATGAGGACAATGAACCTGACAGCTCACCACCAGACCCACTTCCAAACACACACTGAGTTTCTGCTTTCATACATGTCCCTGTCATTTTGGAAAGACATGAGACACAGAAACAGAGCTGGAGCATGAAAAGATAATCACCACGGTGTAATTTTAGAGCCTTTTTTCATCATTATTTGTCTTTAAGGTGCAGGTTTTTCACACTGTACAATTATATAACTGGAAAAAACATGTAAATCTGACCAAGTGTATTTGTCTCATTTCTAGTCCAAATATCTGATCAGACTTAGAAAATAGATCTGGGAAATATGACGGAAGGAAGAACCTTTTGTATTGGGATCATTTTTGGGGGATATTTTGCTTATTAGGCCTTTGCCTCGTACCACGTTGGGTGCAAGGCCTATTGATACTGCGTGCAGTTTGATCTGACTCTGCTCTTTGAGCTCTAGTTTGACCCCCTGAACATCAACAAAAACTCACCAAATTTGGCACACACTTCAGAAGTGTGAAACATTGCAACTATTTATAGGTTTCGTAAAAGTCGGTAAAGAAATGTGTCTACAGCGCCCCCTAGAACAGGGAAAATTGTTTGTATTAGGCCAGATCACACCCTAGTGAAATTAGAGCTATAGAAATCGGTACACATGTTCGACATATGATGATGAACAAAAAATCTTATAATGACCACGCCCATAAACCAACAGGAAGTCCGCCATCTTGGAATGAATTTAAAAAATAATTTAGAGTCATGGATTTTCGTTGTCATCGGAATTTAATGAACTCCTCCTTAGTGAACACGATCTAGACAAGTGGGACATCAAAAGTTATCCAAATGTTTTGGAAAAGTTGCATCGTTTTTGTGCTATGCTGTTGCAAAATTTGCAAAGTTTATGGGAGAAATTACCGCCTCATAAATTGCTTCAGCTCGGACATACCAACATCGATTTGGCTGAAATTTGACACAGACGTCTATCTCCCAGGTCTATATCCATTTAACTAAAGACATTCTGATTTGGTACTATAGCGCCCCCTAGAAATGTACTTGTGGTCCAAACATACACCGATTTAGCTGAAATTTTACTCCAATGTCTGACTCTGACTCCCGGGTTTATATATATATATATATATATATATATATATATATACACACATAATCTGACACTTTGGAGCTTTAATAAAATACAAATGACATAAAGAAACAAAAAATGCAATTTTGTTTCATTATGTTTTAAAAATTAAATCAATGAAATGGGAATCATTATTGTCTACACACTGTCGAAGGTGTTCACGAAAGTTGTCTCTAACTCAGCGGGTCATTTCATGTGGAATGGCAGTTATTTGCATTTGCATCTTTAAGTTGTTCAATAGATCAAGGGCGATTAATGTATATCTTTGACTTGAGGTATCTCCAGAGAAAAAAATAATCACACAAACGGTGAACGGGCACAATGAGGTGAAATGACCAGGGAACATCTCCATCAAAATCCCCATCGCACGTCGAGAAGTGCGGGCTGTTGTCCCACCCTGTTGTAACCAAACATTGTCCATATTGTTGAGCATATTCAAATTTTGCCATTGAATCTGCTCCACAAATGACATATAAAACCTTTATTTGGCATTATATGATAAAAAAAATGTCATTATATGTACTTTTCGAAAATAAAAAGAAAAGTTATTTGTTTCTTTACTTCATTTGTATTTTATTAAACCTACAAATGTGTCAGATCATTTTTATTACATTATATATGAAGTGTCTCCAGTAGTGGAGTGGCACCTATAATTGTATTGTACTGATGTAATAATGAAGATGGCAGCTTTGAATTTGACAGAAGGTGTTAGAAGACAGAGGCGGTAGACTCCTGTGTTCATTCCACCTCTGCTTGTTCCTCCCACGGCCTCACTGGTGTGTGTTCATGCTCAGCAGCTGTGTTCCTCCTCCACACACACACACACACACACACACATACACACACACACAGACACACAGACACACACACACACACACACACACACACACACACACACACACACACACACACACACACACACACACACACACACACACACACACACACACACACACACACACACACACACACACACACACACACACACACAGAACTTCACTCTCAGCAGATGCTTCTATTCTCTGAGACACTTACACAACCTGGTCTTATTTTAGTCCAACTGCTCATGTGTGTATTTATAGAAACAGGCTGATTAATTTGAAGCGTACGAGTCTGATCAAGGATTCACACACTTCACAAGGGTTTGTTTTTTGTTTTTTTTTTATTTCTTTTTTTGGGGGGTGGGGGGTGGGGGGGCTTTTAATTCATTTCAGTTTTGTTGTTGGTTCAGTTTATCTGTTTGTTTGTTTGTTTGTAAGCAGGTTTACACAAAAACGACCGCACTAATTTCCAACAAATTTTCAGGAAAGATGTGAAGTGGCCCAGAATAGATCCCATTACATTTTGGTATATCACCAAAAACATGTTAATAGACAAAAATACAAACATAAAACATGCATAGAAAAAAAATTCACACAAACCCCACCATAAAATAGGCGATGAAAATGCTAAACATATTGACAAACTCTCCTGAAATATAGAAAAATACATTTTGGTAAATGTAGGTCAAAGGTCACAGTTACAGTCATAAAAAAAATATTTTTTTGCAATTATAAGAGATAGGAAGGAGGTATCAGCATATAGTGTGTATATATATATATATATATATATATATATATATATATATATATATATATATATATATATATATATATATATATATATATATATATATATATATATATATATATATATATATATATATGTATATACTATAGACTTTTTCATTTTCATGATGACCTTTAAGCACCTTTAGATGCTATCGTAATGCTGTGGTCTGACTAAAAGTTAATGAATACAATCTTTTAATCATGGAAATTATAAAACAAACCAAATGGAATGGATAGATAGATGGATATTTTTGTGCTCTTTTTTAACTTCAACAACTTACCAGTTTTAATGTATTTCATTAGAGTTTCTTTAAGTTAGGCATTAGGCAACAAATTAGATAGATAGATAGATAGATAGATAGATAGATAGATAGATAGATAGATAGATAGATAGATAGATAGATAGACAGACAGACAGACAGACAGACAGACAGACAGACAGACAGACAGACAGACAGACAGACAGACAGACAGACAGACAGACAGACAGACAGACAGACAGACAGACAGACAGACAGACAGACAGATAGATAGATAGATAGATAGATAGATAGATAGATAGATAGATAGATAGATAGATAGATAGATAGATAGATAGATAGATAGATAGATAGATAGATAGATAGATAGATAGATAGATAGATAGATAGATTTCAGTGTGATCAGATATTTTCAGTAAAAATGACACAAGCCCAGTTGGTCAGAGTTATTTTTTTTCAGTGAATGTGCAGGAAAAGGGCAGCTCTGTGTTCTATAAATAACACTGTCCTGGTTGGAGTGATCTGTCACATGACATAATCATGCACTTCAGTCATTTATCCATCTGACTAAGAAAAGCCTTTTGGTTGAACTCTGGAGAATACAAATGTCCCACATGTTAGCTCGCTTTTTTCGCTCCAGTTGTAGCTTCATATCTACGTTAAATATGTTTATTGAAATGTGTTTTAATGTGAGTTTGTTCAGCCACATGTCAGCTGACCTACTTCAGCATCAGCATACATACATACGTGTGTGTGTGAGTGTGAGTGTGTGTGTGTGTGTGTGTGTGTGTTATGGTTAATGTATGCACAGAGTGTGTGTATATTTGTCTGTGTTTTCATGTGTGTGTTAATGTATGTGTGTATATATTTGTGTGTGTTGAAGTGTTTATGTATGTGTTCATGTGTTCCTTCATATGTTCATGTTGTAAAGTGTGTGTATGTGTGTGTATTTCTATCTTTAAGGGGACACTTATGTTTACATAGTCACACCATGGGGACCTCTGACACTATGGGGACAAAAATCCAGGTCCCCACGAGGGTTAAATATAAACAAATTTCCACACTAGTAAAATAGTAATTATCTTGCCTTACAAAAACATTATTTTTTTTTTCCCCAGACGTCCCCATAAAGCATGAGTGAAACAGGTACAAAGGGAAACATTTATTTGGTTAGTTAGTCAGTCAGTCTGTCTGTTAGTTAGTTTTTTAAGTCAACATTTTTTATAAATGTTTATTTATCTATGTTTTAATTTAATTTTCAAATATGTATCTTTTTTTTAATTTAATTTTATTTTTAAAAAATTACCAAATGGCTATTTGATTGACTTGGTCCTCATGAGACATTTAACCGTGTGTGTGTGTGTGTGTGTGTGTGTGTGTGTTTGTACTGTATGTCATTTGTGGGTCACTCCTCGCTTTCACACCACAAATGAGATGAAGAGGTGGAAATGTAGATGTAGAGAGGGACAGAAAAATGGAGTGTGAGACAAAGGAAGAGAGGGAGAGGCAGGTGGGGGGGGGGGGGGGGGGGTAAAGCCAGGTGGTCCTCCATCAGACGGAGCTGGATCACAGGGGGTCAGTGTGTGGATCTAAGCCTTTGAAACCTTCTGACACTTAGACGTCTGTGTTCAAATCCAAACGTGAACAAACGCATCAAGAACAGACGCAACATTCACACATACGACACGAACGAACCTGACGAACACATATTAGAGCTGCACGATATTAGCAAAAACTGACCACTTTTTTAAAAACCTGCAATATATATATATATATATATATATATATATATATATATATATAGTAATATGAAAAACTACTCAGGAGTAAATAACAACTGTGGTGCTGATGCAAACGGTCAAACAGATTAGTGGTCGTACTAATGTGGTCATACGTTTCAGTATCTTTCTTCCTGTAAATAATTAAATAAAATGAACGATTAAATTTAAATATTTAAATATAAAAATTTAAATAAAACAATAAAATAAATTGTAGCTGAAATTATTTGATGAAATTAGTAACTAAAAATAAATAAATAAAAAAGACAAATAAATAATAAAGAAATAAATACAAATAAATGAAAAATAATGAATAAAATTCAACCAAAACTATTTAATTATGTATATATACAGTGCAGTGAAATTCCTGTAATTGTTGTGGAATGGCCCTTTAAGGGACAGAGGGACCTTTCCAGAGCAGGAAGTCTCAGCAGGAATGTTAATAAGAATGACATTTGACATTTGTCTGCAGGATTGTGGGTCATGAGAGTGTGTTATTAACCACCGTGATGAGTCTGTGTCACTATTGTTTTCCATCAGTCGAACAGATTTGGAACAAACAGTGTTGCCAGAAAAGATGATGTGCAACATTTGTCTCCCACTGGAACATGATTATAAGTGTGTTATTGTGAGGGTTCAAACCTGCAACCGTAACCATGTGTTCACACGTTCTTTCTAGTGGAATATTTACAAATGTACATATAGTAAACCAGCATATATGTGGAATAACACACCATCATATATATTCAAAACACGAACTAACCAGCAAAATAGAATAAGATAGAATAGAATAGAATAGAACAGAATATAATAGAATAGAATCCTTTATTGTCACAGTAATTATTGTTGCCAATATATACTGTGAAAATGTGTTTCGCAGCTCCACATTACACTAAAACACAGAAGAATAAAAACTGTATAAATAAACAGTAGAAGTCACAGTTAAAAATAAATAAATTAATTAAAGCAGTACTTGTACATATATTAATGTCATTTGTTTGTAGAGCAGTGTAATGGTCCATATTTTTTTGGCTTATAACATGGAAATGTCTATACTGTACATTTCAATATAGTTACTATTGAGCACAAATAGAAAGTCATATGGACTTTAATTTATTTAGTTGACTTCTCCTCCATTCAACCTACTGTACCACCCACTTATATTGGGAGATTGACCACAACACAACCTTGCAAATCTAACATTTTATTGACTCTTGATGGAACATGATGTTTAAATACGAGGACACTGGTCATATTTGTATGTGTGTTATGTACATGCACATGTTAGCACGTGGACAGTAACCCATAACTGTCAGAAACTGGGAGAAGATCTATACATGAACATCTCTGCTAATGCATTTGGATGTGTTTTTCCAGTAGAGTTAACGTTAACACACATGAAACAAATGGACAGTTGATGTGGTTTTGACAGGAACAGAACTATAAAGATGGAAGAACATGAACAACATGTTGACCTCTGGATGGAAATATGAAGACAAAATAAACAACATGGAAGAGTCGATTACACATAAAGCATTGCAGGAAGGAGTTTAATACCACTTTAAAGTTGTCATTCCATGGTTTTTTCATTAATATTACTGTGTTCTCCATTGTTATTGAATACATTGTGTGTTGGTTCTATTTAAAAAAAACAACATCCAGATTGCTTCGCTTCCAGCTGTTTCTTCACAATAAAAAAAATTAGTTAAGGTCGAACAACAGAGTTTACTGGTACTTCCTCATACATGTCCATGACACGGTCACGAGGCATCTCTGATTGTCTCAGAATGCATGAAGGAACACTCCCCCCTCCCCTCTCCCCTCTCGCTCTCCGTGTGTGTTTACCATCCCAGAGTAGCATCCAGCTAGGTTTCGTGCCATCGCTTGTTTAGAAAAAAAACAGACTTTATTTCCACACAGAGCACATGAACCAGTTTGTGCAGCAGCTACTGTGGCACCGTCTTCTCTTATAGATGCTAATGCTAATGCTACTTCAGATTCGCTGCAATTGGGGACAGGTTTAACCTCACATGGGTGACGCTAAAGTCCATCTGACCTCAGATTGAACGGCTTTTTCTGGGTCCCTTGTTCCTCTTGTTGTTTTCTGCGAATGCAGTATGCAGCCAGTAGAGGTGATGAACCACTGTCAAAGGCAGCATGTGTTGGTATGTCGGGATGACCCATCAGATTCCAAAAGGGGCGTGGAAATGGGGGTTTCAGCGGAATGACACCTTTAACATGAAGCATACATTAGTTTAGGATTCTGTTAGCATTAAGGCTAACACATTGACCAGCGTTAAAATATATATGTATATGTTAAGTGCATACAGTATCATTTCTCCTGAGTCTGTTTACTTACCCACAATGAAACTAATTCATATTTAATCATGATATTTAATTGTTCAGACATGGAGTATGTTGCTACAAGGCAGGAAACTGAACTGAACTGATCGACTTGAATGTTTTAAAATCAAACTCAAAAAGCTACACACAAACTCAATGACTTCCGCTTGTTTTTTTTGACTTTTTTTTTTAGCTTATTGTATATTTTAAGTGTAGGTTGTAAAACTGTATGTTGTATTTTATTGCCCTCTTTACTCTTGTGGAAAAGATAAACATAAATAAAATAAAATACAATAAATAAATACAACTGCCAAAGACTTCATCTAACCATAAAAACTGAGTTACACACACAAGTAATATTTAATTGTTTATACTGAAATTGATTATATGAATGTGTTCATTGATGCCTAAATAAAGATACATAATAATAAATAATAATACTATTGACAGCATGATGTAGGTATGTTGGGCGAACTCCGCCCAACATACCTACATCATGTTGACAATATTATCTAGTGTTTCAGTATTATTTAAGTTTAAATTAAACATTATATTTCGCAGTGTACTGAAGGTAAAAATATAAATATACTTTTACAGTGACTTAAGGTTTGTGTTGATGTTAAACTCGAAATTTAAAAAGGCAAGAAAGAGCCAATCTGTGTCAAACAAAAAACAAGAAGTATAATAAATATAAATAAAAAACAGAAGTGCAAAGAGAAAAGTGTCAACAAAAATCTAACTGTCACCAAGTGTATTTGTCTCATTTCTAGTCCAAATATTTCATCACACTTAAAACCAGACAGAATCTATATTTCTATCTGAATCATCTGCTGTTCAGCTTTATGAATTTACTTTTAGAAGCTTTTCATTCATTTTTGGTTTGTCAGTGTTTCCCATACATAGACTAATTTCTGCCACAGCACCACAGAATGAAACCCAAGTGCCACAAATAGACCCCCCCACCCCAATGTGATTCTGTCATTCTTGCTCACACACAGAAAGTGAGCTAGAAATTTGGGTACAGAAAGTCAGTATCGGTATGGAACCAGGGAAACATTAACGGTGGTAACCAGACCGAAATGTAATGTGAATTTCGATACCACGCATGCAGCTGTTTAATCAATTATGCTGTCTCTCCACTGTTAAAAGGCGGTGTAAGACAACATGTCCAAGGTGGAACGTGCTGTTACAGTCCACAGGAAGTTTCACATGCTTCCATATCCTACAGGTGTTAAATGCATTAACATGTAAAAGCTGAAATACGACTGATTTAATGAAGCATTTGGTGACACACAGTGTTTACTAAAGCGTCTGTGAAGAGATAAGTATGTCTAGCACTGTGCTAATAGCACTAGCCTAGCACTGTGCTAATAGAATTAGCCTAGCACTGTAGTAGTAAAAGCATACTTGGAAATGACAGACCCAAGAGATAAATGTTCAGACCAGATACTGTGCAGATACTGACCATGACCATATATGTGAATTCCTCAACTGGTGACATGAGACGTGTTGCTAGCTTAATAATAATAGGTTAATAAATACACACTTCCAAAACAGCCCCAACTAATTATTATAGTCTTTCTTTCTGCTCTTTTCAACTTATTTCACCCACTTCTACAACACATTAGTGTTATTAGTACATTAGGGCGGCTGTGGCTCAGTTGGTAGAGCAGGTCGTACAGTGACTGAAGGGTTGGTGGTTTGTGTCCCGGCTCTGTCTGTCCACATGTCCTTGAGCAAGACACTGAACCCTGACTTAGGCTCCCAGCAAAAGAACCTTATAAACCTACTGGTGTGTGAATGTGAGGTTAATGTAAAGTGTTTTGAGCACCATGAAGGTGGAAAAGAACTATATAAGTGCAGAACATTTACATTACGCAAGGATTACGCAAAATGTTCTGAACGGATTTTAATGAAACTTTCAGGAATGATAGATAATGGGTCAAGGACGAACCCATTAGATTTTGAGCAATGAAGGTCAAAGGTCAACAGCTAAAACACATCAGTGGTAATATCTCAGGATTTAGACACATTCCCATCGTCTCACCTTCAGACATCAGACGGGTCAACACCTACGGCTGCATCACGTCATGTTTTGACGTCATATCAAGCCCTGGCTGAGGTCTGCTGTCTCTGCCTTGTTTTCACCTGTTTCATTGGCAGATTTTTTTCCCCTTAATTCAAGCAAAACATCTTTTTTGTGTTTTTATCGTGTTTGTTGAGGGTGTTTTTTTTGCAGTGCAGGGCTCAGACTGTTCAGACCTTCAGCCCCAGTTCAACCTCTGCTCACTCAACATTCAGTCTTTTTTTCTGCTGTTTACTTTTGTCTACTGTTCACATGGCAACCACCCAGCTTTGTACTGGACACTGTGTCAGTCAGTGCTGAGCTCTGATTGGTCCAGAGGAGACGGCGGCTCTGCAGCCACAGGAAGTCCATTGTGACCCATCTGGTCCATAAAGCAGAGCGGTGGCGGGTGCTGTGGAGCGGATCCCAAGAAGTCTGAGTGGACACGGGACGTCCACATAGCTGACAGGAGAGGATGAAGATGATGAAGGTGATGATGATGATGATGATGATGACACTCAAACAGCTAAGAGGAGAGGATGAAGATGATGAAGATGAAGATGATGAAGCATAAGTACACTCAAACAGTTAAGAGGAGAGGATTAAGATGATGAAGATGATGATGAAGCACAAGTACACTCAAACAGTTAAGAGGACAGGATGAAGACGATGATGATGAAGATGAAGATAAAGATGAGGATGAAGATTATGATGATGATGATGAAGCACAAGTACACTCAAACAGTTAAGAGGACAGGATGAAGATGATGAAGATGAAGATGAGGATGAAGATGAAGATGATGATGATGATGATGATGATGATAAACAGCTAAGAGGAGAGGATGAAGATGATGAAGCATAAGTACACTCAAACAGTTAAGAGGAGAGGATGAAGATGATGAAGATGATGATGAGGATGACGATGATGATGATGAAGCATAAGTACACTCAAACAGTTAAGAGGAGAGGATGACGATGACGAAGATGAGGATGATGAAGCACAAGTACACTCAAACAGCGAAGAGGAGAGGATGAAGATGATGATGATGATGATGATGAAGCACAAGTACACTCAAACAGCTAACAGGAGAGGATGAAGATGATGATGATGATGATGAAGCACAAGTACACTCAAACAGCGAAGGGGAGAGGATGAAGATGATGAAGATGAGGATGACAACGACAACAACGATGATGATGATGATGAGGCAACAGAAGTACATCCACACAGCTAACAGGACAGGATGAAAATGATGAAGATGAGTATGCTGCTGCTGCTGCTGCTGCTGCTGCTGCTGCTGCTGCTGCTGCTGCTGCTGCTGCTGCTGCTGCTGCTGCTGCTGCTGCTGCTGCTGCTGCTACTGCTGCTGCTGCTGCTGCTGCTGCTGCTGCTGCTGATGATGATGATGATGATCTATTGAACCAATGAGCCATTTTGCACATGCTAAAATCTTAATTCAAATTTTCTTTGCATATTTCAAGCAAAAAAAAAATCTAATCATCTTGTGAAAGTTTCATTTATTTATTTTTACCTTTAATACTTGTCTTGATTGGAAAGTATCATAATGCAGCTGTTTTTCACATAATATTTTTTAAATTATTTCTGATTTGACCTCCTTCTTAAGCCTTTTATGAACTTGCATTTTATTTATTGTACATTTTTATCAATGTGAAACACTTTGAGCTATCATCCTCGTATAAAAGGAGCTATACAAATAAAGTTTTTATTATTATTATTATTATTATTATTATTAGATAGACCGACAGACAGACAGATAGATAGACAGATAGACATATAGATAGATAGATAGATAGATAGATAGATAGATAGATAGATAGATAGATAGATAGATAGATAGATAGATAGATAGATAGATAGATAGATAGATAGATAGATAGATAGATAGATAGATAGATAGATAGATAGATAGATAGATAGATAGATAGATAGATAGATAGATAGATAGATAGATAGATAGATAGATAGATTTTCAGTGTGATCAGATATTTTCAGTAAAAATGACACAAGCCCATCATCACAGATCACAGACACAAAAAGACCTTTACCCAAGTAGCATTCAGCTAGGTTTCGTGCTGTTGCTTGTTCCGAAAACGTGCAGGGAAAAAAACTAAGCTTTATTTCCACAGAGAGCACATGAACCAGTTTGATCCGCCATTTTTTTTCCAGTTTGTGCAGCAGCTACTGTGGCACCGTCTTCTCTTGTAGATGCTAATGCTAATGCTACTTCAGATTTGCTGCAGAGGACGGGCTTAACCATGAAGGAAACCTGATCATTTTTTTTCTCTTGTGAAATATTTGCATGATTGTGGACAAGGCGCGCGATTATTCTGTGAACGGCCGTTTTTCAGAAGCTGTAATCAGTTGGAGGAGCGCTAATCAAACTGATGAACATTTTATGAAACTAGAGTTTGGAAAGAACATTATCTGTGAACCTCTTTAAATCTGCTCACACTTTATCCTCACTTTTGGGAAACTTGGAAAAACAAAACCTGAAAAATGCTTCTTCAATTTAAAACTCCAGCTGTTCTTCAACCGTTAAGAGGACAGATAAAAGAATGGGCTCTTTGTAAAGATAACAATTTGGAGAATACATTTCAAAGTGATCCAGAATCCTGGATCTCTTCTGGATCATCACTAAAATCTAATAATTTGTTCTTTGTGACACCCCCCAACACGTCATGAAGTTTTCATTATGCTCCATTCATAAAGTTATCTTACTAAATAAAAAGGCACTCTGGCAAAAACATAACCTCCTTGGCGGAGGTAATTACATTATGACAATGTTTACATATGTTTCTTTAAAAATCTGAATAACATGAACAACTTGAAATGACTTAAGAGAAATTATTTTAACAATATTTTTTGTCAATTACAACTAACTTTACATTTACAAACTGTAATAGGCGGCTGTGGCTCAGTTGGTTCAATGACCTTAGAAACCTGCTGGTGTATGAGTGTGTGTGAATGGGTGAATGTGAGGCAAAAGCACTTTGAAGCACTTAAAGCACTTTGAGCAGCATGAAGGTGGAAAAGAACTAAATAAGTGTAGAACATTTACAAAAAAACATTTAGTAACAGGCAGAATATTGGTAAAATCACACTGAATTTTCTAAAGACATTGTAGGTTGTTCATATTTATTTAGGTTGTTTTTTTGTTTTTTTTTTAAAAAAAGATAGTTTGTCAATATAAAGATTTTCATGCATTTTTCTGGTTTTACAGTAAAACAAAGATTAAAATCTATTATGATCATATTTTACTGGTCTGACCCAATTGAGAACTAATCATTCTGAATGTGGAACCTGATTTAAAATGTTTTTTTACACCAATGATTGTTAATATATTTAGTATGATTTTTTTTTCTATGGGCGAGATCAGACCCTTTAGTGAGCCACATTTGGCCCCCAGGCCTTATGTTTGACACCTGTGTTCTAAGGAATGGTACATTATTTTTTTAAGAGATTATCTGTGTGTGTGTGTGTGTGTGTGTGTGTGTGTGTGTGTGTGTGTGTCCACAGAGACATATGCTATAACTCAATGAACACTGGAGATATCACCATGACATTACATGGACATATACATATAGCTAATGCACATCAGAGGCAATGACCCATTTGAGTAAAGGTCAGAGGTCAAGGTCACAGAACTGTCATAATCAGTGTTTTATATATATATGTTTAAATAATGTCAATAATGTCAGAGTTGTGTGATTAAAACAATGTATATATAGGTGCGATTAAAATAATGTTATTAATATAGTATAATATTCCACTTACCCTTCTCCCATGTTTACCAGTACTTTAATTTATTATAAGTTCAATAAATATTTTGTTATCATTTGACAGGGAAAAAATGGTGTCATTATTTGGTGATACCCTATGATATATGCTGAAATATATATATATATATATATATATATATATATATATATATATATATGTGTGTGTGTGTGTGTGTGTGTGTGTGTGTGTGTGTGTGTGTGTGTTATTAATATCATGTATATATAGGTGTTATTAATAGGTGGTAAATAATCTCTACATTTCAGGACCCAGACATATGTGTGGGAAGAGGTTAAAGACTTTTCCATTCATTTCTCTTCTACAGCCAAAAGCTTCCTTCCAGCACAGATCATCTTACTTTTAATAGAGTATTTAAAGAGGCAAACTTTTACACTCGACCTGGAGTACGCTCTCCAACAGAGAATGTGAACTTGTCTGTCACTGAGTTTGGGCTATTTGTGGAAGAATGGAGCAGAATCTGCACTTGTGCTGAAGGCGCTTTAGGGTTTTTGGGACTCGAGGATAGAATGAGTGGAAGGAGAAAAGCTGATTAAAACACAGTTCACTGGGTTCTGTGGTGAGATGGACGGTCAGGGGAGGACCATGAGAAGTAAAAGAAAGAAGAAATAATAAAATAAGTACGAACATTTATGCTCAGGAACTTCCGGAGCCGCCCGCCCCCCCCTTTTTACCTCCCCGCTTCCAGAATACTGATATACCGACGACTCAGATGTACAGCAACAGTTCAGTCATTTCAGTTTTGGGCATGGTATCCGATACAGACTAATGAGACCATCAAAACATTTTCAATGGGTGGGGGGCCAATTTAATTTCCTATAGAACTAACGTTACATTTACTTGTAATTTATGTGAGTGACTAAAGAGTTTTCTGCTAAACTTTACATCCTAATATTGATAATATAACTAGCCTATCTTTAGCTTCATTTCCTGTACTAGAGCTAATATAACTAGCCTATCTTTAGCTTCATTTCCTGTACTAGAGCTAATATAACTAGGCTAGCTTTAGCTTCATTTCCTGTACTAGAGCTAATATAACTAGCCTATCTTTAGCTTAATTTCCTGTACTAGAGCTAATATAACTAGCCTAGCTTTAGCTTCATTTCCTGTACTAGAGCTAATAGACTACATCTTAAAATATTCCAAACTCTGTACAAACCAGTGTCTAACTTTCATATACACAATGTCTGCATTTCAATAACCTATGTTTTAAACCAAGTGACCTGTTGAAAAATTGTTGTTTGTTTTGTGACGACGATGGATGAGCCGGCATATTTACTTCAGCATATTCAAGCTTTTTACCACCAGGAAGTAAATTGTTTATGGTTTTGACATCATGGTAAATTTTGTGATTTGTATCATATTGTTACATTCTTGCCAATACACACCCCTAGTGTGTGTGTGTGTGTGTGTGTGTGTGTGTGTTTGTGTCATTCTCGTCCTGTCTCTCTTGCTGAGTCAAGTGTTGGACCAGTTCCACCATTCCCCTATGAGACTGCACTGATTTTCTGTAAAACACACACACACACACACACACACACACACACACACACACACACACACACACACACAAACCCTAAGCCCTCGTTACCATCTCCAGAGAGCTGATTAAAGTGTGTGAGGACCAGGAAGTGGTGTGTGTGTGTGTGTGTGTGTCCTGCTGACTAAGTGTCTGTGACAGACTTTGGGTTCCAGCTGAGGTTGTTATGACTGTCCTGTCCTGCTTCACTCCACAAAAGCAGCGTGGCGTCACTTCCAGGACAAACAAAATGTTTTTGTGTCTGGGTCAGGACTGATGATACACCGATATATCTGAGCCGATATTTTTTTTTTTTTTTTTTTTTGTCAGTTAATGTAAAGTCAGTGGGTGTTGATAATTAGTGCCTGAATATTTCCATGTCATGTGTGATGCTTCTGTCCGTAGGCTGAAAGGTCACCAGGGGTCATATGTAACGTTCAGACTACAGACCCTTTGACCTGTATCTGACCTGTTAACCCTTTAACCCCTGATGCGTCAACAATGATATGTTCTGAAAGGATGGTTTGCTTTCAATATTCAGAAAAATTTACAGTTTTTTTATTGTGATTTTTACTGAATTTTGTTCATTGATGTGATATATGGAGATAAACAGGTGTCAAAAAGCAAGCATTTAGAAAAAAGAAAAAGCCAAATCTAAAACTACTGGAACCATATTACATTTGTATTTATTATTTTATTAATTTATTAATTTATTCATATTTCATTTTAGTTTATTTTAACTGAGTTAAGTTATTATTTTGTACATTTTTATTCATTTTTTGTTCATTTTGTTCCTTATTTTGTTTTATATTTCTACACTTAATATTGTATTTCATTATTTGTTTTCACTTTTGTGCCATTTGTGTCTTATTTTATTGATGTTACTTATTATTTTGTTGGATTATTATAAACTTTTGGCTGTTATTGTCCATTTTGTTGCTTATTTTATTGTACTTTTTGACTGGAACTGCTGAAGTCTCAGGTGTTAAAGGGTTAAAGACAGTCTGAACAGCACAAAGATGATTTTAAACCCAACCCAGACCACATTTATATGTGGTTCTAAATCTAATACATATCCAATATTTTGCAATGCAACTTCAGACTGAACGGCCATGTTACATTTGTCCAACTTTTCCAGTAACAGTTTATATTATACTGTAAAATATAAAACCTATTCCCTGGGTGGTGCAGTGGTTAGCACTCAGAAGGTCCCCGGTTCAATTCCCACACCAGACCTTTCTGCGTGGGTTTTCTCCAGTTTCCTCCCACCATCCAAACACATGCACTGATAGGTTAACTGGTTAATTGGTTAATCTAAATTGTCCACAGGTGTGAATGTGACAGTGATTGTTTGTCTATATATGTTCAGCCCTAAGATGAACTGGAGACTCATACAGGGTGTACCCCGCCTTCACCCATTGTACCTGGATTAGGCCCCAGTAACCCCTCTGACCTTAGTGAGGATAAAGCAGGTTCAGATGATGAGACGAGATGAAAACCAATTCTCTTGTTAATTCTAAGAATTTCACATTTTATTTTCACATACATACATATATAGTAAAGTTAAAGTACTGTATTTGTCATTATACACTGTACTATGAAATGTATCCTCTGTATTTAACCCATCCTTGATGCCACTGGGGCACCTGTAAGGAGCAGTGGGCAGCCATGGGACCCATGTCCTACTGTAGAACCAGCCTCATGGTCACCTACCTGGGGGATTTTACCCAAACAAACATGGTTTTGGGTGATGTTTTCTCACCTGTAACAGACATGACACTTGAATTTCACCTTTTAAATGCTTTCTGCACCATAGGGGAGAAAGCATCTATTTTAGCTCTGCTTTCAATCTGATTCAACCACACATACTTTTGAACAAATTAGTTGCCACGAAACTAAACCCATTCCTCATCAAGTGGTACCACTCCTTTCTGACATGCAGGCCACAACAAGTCAAATTTAATTCAACTCTGTCTGAAATAGCCATCTGCAGCACTGGTGCCCCACAGGGCTCTGTAAGCAAACCTTTATTATTCATTTTTTACACAAATGACTGTGTGTGCACATCACCAAACCAAGTCATGTTGAAATACTCAGACGATACAGTTTTACTCAGTTTGTTGGATAATCAATCAAATCCTAGCGTCCACAGTGCAGCTGTAACAAATTTTGTTGCCTGGTGTGATGAACACAAACTCCAGATAAATCCTAGCAAAACAGTAGAAATGATTATTGACCCCAGATCAGGGAGGGACCACACCCCCATTCACATTCATGGTCAGGAAATACAACAGGTGAACTCCTTTAGATATCTAGGAGTCCACATTGATCGTGACCTGAGCACACAGGTCACTGCAGTCTGCATCAAAGTCCACCAGCGCCTCCACTTCCTGTGCAGACTCAGACTATATGGTGTCTGTTGTAACATCATGCTCATTTTCTATCGAGCAGCTATAGAGTCAGTCATCATGCCTGGGACTTTTTATGTATTTCTGTAGTTGATTATGTTTTTGTAAAGCCCTCTGAGACGACTTTGTTGTGCTTTAGGGCTTTATAAATAAAATTGAATTGAATTGAATTGAATCAGGTTGGTGTGGGAACCTACTCGTTAAATCTAAAACAAATTTTCAATCTTGTAAAAACAGCAGGCAAGATCATTGGAGACTCCACCAAGGCAGACCAGCCTCTACCCCACAAATGAATGGTTCCAATTCAAACTGTATGAACTATTAGGGTCCAAATATACAAATACATGAACCACAGACTAATAATTAAAGTGGCTTTAGATAAATATGACCCACAGTGTGAGGACTGGGTGGATGGATGATGGTGCAGATTCCTAAATTCAGGAGTTGATGTTGGTGCTTGTTTTTTTGTGTGCATGTGACAGGTGGCATTTGATTGACAGCTGTGGTGGAACGACTCCATCATTATGTTCTGGTTTGTGTCAAACACTGAATCACTGACTGGAAACAGTCTTCAGCTGGTCTGCAGGGGTCAGTCCAGCTGTAGGGGGAACTGTGTTTCAGTTGTCCTAGATTACAACAAATCGGACCAGGATCATTTTCATTTATTGGCAGTTTTGTTTGTTTTTTTCCAAATAGAATAGAATAGAAGTACTTTATTGATCTCACAACTGGGAAATTGATTTGTTCTTTTTGCTTGATTTTTCTTAAATCAAGCAATTTATTCTTTAGGTGATTATGTATTTTTTTTACTGATAAAATCTTGAATTCTGCAAAATCTTGATATAAGTGGGAGAAAATAGTTAATTAAGACAAAAAAATCTTGAATTCAGCAAAAAAGGGAAAAAAGGAAAAATAATAAATAAATAAATATTGAAGTGGAAATGATCTTGAAATCATATTTTCCAGATCTATTGTCTATAAATCAGTTCTTATATCTGACTGAAAAGGTGATTCTGTCTGATTTTCAGTATTATCAGATATTTAGAGAATTTAGAAATGAGAAAAATACACTTAGTCAGGTTTATATTTATATAAATTATGTAAGTTAAACTTCTTTCTTACTTTGACATGTTGTATAGTTATTTGTTTTCTTATGAGTTTTTGTGCTCGAAGTAAAACTAAACTAATGTTATTTTGTATTTTTAAAATGCAGCCACGAAAAGGAAATGAAACTGAACCCTCCGTCAGTGTCACTGTGTTTTTGTTAAAGTCACTTCTCTGTTTTATTTCCATTGGTTTCATTTCATTAAAACCTTTTTAGTCATAATTCAGTCATGGGAAATATCATGCAACATCTCACAAAACAAGACAGTTTCAGGACAATCTTAATGAATGATACACCAATAAATCAGTAGCCAATATATCATGTATATAAAATATTGAATTAAACAAAAAAATAAAAATCTATAAATAAATAAAATCTTGAATTCTGGAGAAAAAAAATTGTAAAATAAGTTTAAAAAAACAAACAAAACATATTGAATTCAGCAAAATAAAAAAATAAATACATAAATAAAAGAAACAAGTCATGAATGAAGTAAAAAAAAACAACACTTGACTTAAGAATAAATAAATTAAATCTTGAATTCAGCCAAAATAATCGTAAATTAAGCAATAAGGATATTGATTCATCAACAATAAATAAATATATACATATGTAAATAAATAAATATATAAATAAACAAACAAATGAAGAAATAAATAAAAGAAACAAGTCATGAATTAAGTAAAAAAATAATAATTAAATAAATAAATAAATAAATAAATATCTTGAATTCAGCTAAAAAATATTAAATTAAACAATAATCATGTTGAATTCAGCAAAAATAAGTAAATAAATAAGTCATGAATTAAGCAAAAAAATAAAATCTGAATAGATAAATAAATAAATACAAATATTGACCTTTTCAATTAACTATTTTAAGAATTGATGATTCATTCCATGCCAGACCAGGACATTAAAGCACTTTTGTTCTGCTCTTCCTGCTGTTTTCATATGCACATAAAAATATCCCTGATCTAGGCAGAATTTGTAAAAATAAATAAATAAATAAGTATAAAATCTAATACACGTCAGCCTTTTCTGAGTCTCACCAGCACAAATAAGCCACTGATGGTTAGATGAGTGGGACGTCTGCTGCTTTAGTCACCAAATTCTTCAGTATTAATGGAAAATGTTCCTTCAGTCATTTTCCTTCGTCAGCAGCTACTGGTTTGGAAAGATAACCACATTTTTCCATCTGGTGAAGGCATTTAGCCATGAGGCTGGAGCACGGTGGCAACAGGAACAACAGGATTAAAAAAAAAAAAAAGGAAAAAAAAGCTGGGATAAAAAACTACACTGGAAAAATATAAATCTGATCAAGTGTATTTTTCTCATTTCTAGTCCAAATATCTCATCACACTTAAAATAACCCAGAATCACCTAAAGAGGAAGTTGTACCTGACAGATATGAATTGATTTTTAGGCAATAAATCTGGAAAATCTTATTTCAAAAAATATTATCATGATAATTCGATTGTTCCACAAATGTATTTTGCTTGACTTATCATGAACAAACTTCGTCTTTTGCTAATCTTTTAGCTATTAATGGACATTTCTCTCTCAAAATGGGAGACTATGGGTTAGACCTTTCAAGGTCACCTAAGGTCAAAGGTCACCACACCATTTTGAAGCCCATGCCATTTTATAGTCCATTTTTTTGACACAGTGACCTCTGACCTCTTGGGTCAACACTTGGTCAAAATGTATAAAAACCTTGAATTGAAAAGGAAGATTGTATCAACTCTTAACGTCATAACAACTCATAATGTAATAATTTAGTTCATAATGTAATAATCAACTCATAATGTAATAATCAACTCATAATGTAATAAAATCATGAGCGTATAATGTAATAACATTTTTGCACATAATGTAATAATGTAATAACTTATTATATTATGAGCTCAGCTATATAGCAACTCACAATTATACACACACCCACACACTATACAGTATATATATATATATTTACTGGGTGCGATTTGCCCCCCCCCCCCCCCTCTGGTTGTGGACATCATCGTTGGGTCCTGTGGTCTATCAGTCTTTCTTGAACACAAAATGCTTGACAGAGGACCTACACATGCAGTAAAGTTTGGGTAGAGGGGTCTGTAAAGCTCACAGCCGGAGCCACGAGCCACCTTCTCCTCCTGGGGGGGTGAATGGACAGTGCAGCAAACCGCCCCGGCTTGACTCCCCACTGGCTCGACCCCAGTACCATCCTCCTAACGTGGCCCATCTGGTCCCAGGTACAGCACCGTAGTGTAAAAAATGTCCATTCATGACCACATGAACACCACGTTTATGGACCCAAATGACCCCCCAACAGAGAAATAGAAATGAAGTGCACCATCTGAAAAAAACTGTTGAAAGGAAAGGTTCATTTAGTGACTTGAGCCTCATTTATGTTCATGTGGGAATGAGGGTCACAACATCTAACACAAGCCTTATTCTGTAGAAACCCCCCCCCCCCCCGTGTTTTTTTTATGGGTTATGGTTATTGCTTCAAAAGCATTATGTAACCATGGTTAACCTTCCACCGTGCAGCAATGACAAAGGTAAAAAAAAAATGCATTGCAGCTTTTCTCACAGTATAAACTAATGTTACATAATGAGCTGTTATATACTGTAGCTGTGTTAGTGATATAATAAGTTATTACATTATACACTCATGTTGATTATTACGTTATGAACTTTTATTACATCTAAGTTATTACATAATGAGTCCTACAAAGGTTTTGTTAAAATTGTGGTTCTCCTCAAGGTTTCTTCTTTTTCCCACTGGGTTTTGAAGTCTTTTCTTGCTGAGAAGGAGGGTCTAAGGACAGGGGATGCTTGGGACTTTTCATATATTTCTGTAGTTGATTGTGTTTCTGTAAAACCCTGTGAGACGACTTTGTTGTGATTTGGGGCTTTATAAATAAAATTGAAAAAATTGAATTGAATATATTTTGCAATATAAAGAACTACCCTGGAATAAAAATAAATACATAATTTTAAAAAGGCAGATAAATAACAAATAAAAATACATAAAATTAATTAATTAATTAAATATTTTTTAAAAATTATTATAATTCAATACAATATAATGAATCAATAAAAGGAAAAACACAATCAAATAAACATATATAAATAAAGGAATACTTTAAAAAAGACAAATAAAGAAAAATATATGTAATTTAGTATAATATAGTAAATAAAATCAAATAAAAAATAAAAAAATATAATAAAAATAAATAAATGAATAAATAAACAAATAAATAAAGACTCATACATGAATAAAGAATACAATAGAATAGCACTTTATTGTCATTGTGAATACAATAAAATGTCATTTAGCAGCATCTCATCAGCACCATATCATAAAAATAATCTAAAAGAAAGAAAATACAATATAAAAGACAAACATGTATACAGTCTATACAATGGATAATAAAATAAAAAACTAAAATAAATTAGAAATTATATATTAATCCAAAAAAAATAAATGAATAAAAATTTAAAAAGTGACTATTACACACACATACATTGCGATGTCGATGCTTAGACAATATATTGTGCAGCTCTAATATTAATCCACATGTTCATGATGGAAACTGACATTAACGGCAAAAGAGTGTTTCTTTAAAATCCCTAAAAAGGATAAAAAGTGCAGAACGTTTAGTGGTATGTGTTGTTTTCCTCAGCTGGACACTCCTCGTTCTATGATTTTCACACTTTCTTTACATTGTTAACGGTGATTTTCATGGAACAAAATGATCCATTTCCATCTGTGTTTCTCTTAAACTCTAAATAACTCCAGTTTTATTATTTTTTCATTATTATTATTTATGTTACCGCCCACTTCATCGTCCACCACAAAAACCATGCACTGATGTTTTACCCAAGGGAAGCCGTAAATACAGGCTCCATCTTTTCCTCATTATAAATTAATGCAGTTTCAGACTCATGTTGAAACCGTCCTTTTGTCCTTTCTGACTCCAGCCAGCTCTCATCTGTCTTTTCTTCCTTTATTGCTGACTATTTTTGTTTGTATTTATTTATCTAAAATGTTAAATATCTGGTGATAATCCTTTAATTCTATTAATACATATAAATAATTGGTCTAAAATACAGTTTTTCATCTCTTTATGTTCATCAGATATGACCCATTTGGACGTTCAGAGGCTCTGTAGTTACCATGGAAACACTATTATCTTCAACTATTATCACAACATTGAATCACCAGTAAAAGGTCTCATCTCGTCATCTGAACCCGCTTTATCCTCACTAGGGTCATGGGGGTCACTGGGGGCCTAATCCAGCTCCACCCTGTATGAGTCATTCACACCTATGGACAATTTAGATTAACTAATTAACCTATCAGTGCATGTGTTTGGATGGTGGGAGGAAACAGTAAAATATATGGTGTAAAAAACATGTATTCATTCATTTATTCCAAAAAATTCAAAGCAAAAAAAGGAGATAAAATGAAAAGATTAAAAAATAAATGAATAATAAAAAATGTTGCTCTAAAATCAAATTAAAACTAACTATATTAGAGGAAACCACTCAAAACTAAATAGAACTTTGTTTATAAAGTTGTCATTCCATCATTATTTCATTAATATTGCTATATTCATCATTGTTATTGAATACATTGTGTGTTGGTTCTACATATTTAAAAAAAAAAAAAAGACCTCCAGGTTGCTTTGTTTCCATTTGAGGTGGAACAGCATAGTTTACCAGTACTTCCTCATACATGTCCATGACACGATAATGAGGCGTCTCTGATTAGTTCAGAAAATTAATGTGTGAAGGAACACCCCCCCCCCCCCTCCCCTCTCACTCTTTCTGTGTGTTTACCATCCCAGAGTAACATCCAGCTAGGTTTCGTGCCGTTGCTTGTTTTGAAAACGTGCTGGAAAAAAAACAGACTTTATTTCCACAGAGAGTAGATGAAGCAGTTTTTTTTAAGTTTGTTCAGCAGCTACTGTGGCGCCGTCTTCTCTTGTAGATGCTAATGCTAATGCTACTTCAGATTCGCTGCAATGGGGGATGGTTTTCAGTGTAATGACATCTTTAACTTTCTGGGGACATTAATCAATGGTTGACCTCTGACACAATAGGGACCAACATTCATGTCCCCACAAGGATTAAATATAAACTTATTTATTTATTTAATTTGTAATTTTTTTTTATTATTTAATTTTATTTGTATTTTTAAAATATTTTTATATTGTTTTGTATTTCTTTTAAAAAGATCTTTACTTTTTTATTATAATTATTTTTAATTTGATCCTCATGAGACATGGAAATCAGTGTGTGTGTGTGTGTGTGTGTGTGTGTGTGTCCTCATAACTACACATGACAGATTATGTTGCTCCCACAATGACACATTGAGCAGATGCTAAAGCTAACATTACAGAATGAGTGTTGCATTTATCCTGTGGTGGTGAGGTTTGATTTCACTGAGGTTTGGAACAGATCTAAAATATGTCCAAGGTTTACTTTTGATTTGAGATGTGAGTTCTATTCTCCTGTGTTTAAAGTTACATCCACACTGTTATTGTGAAGTGATGTTTTAACACACATGCCATGACCTCTACTGAGCTCACAAATGATCTCATACTAGAAACATTTTTCACATGACAAGGGGTGAAAATTAATGATAGACAGATAGATAGATAGATAGATAGATAGATAGATAGATAGATAGATAGATAGATAGATAGATAGATAGATAGATAGATAGATAGATAGATAGATAGATCTGTCAATAATAGTAACTGTGTATTGCGACAGTTTTTTCTATTATAGTCCATTTGACCCAGTGACCTCTGACCTCTTGGGTTAACATTAGATCAAAATCTATACACAAAAGATGTAGAATTGAAAGACCAGCACGTTGGTGCTCATTGAAAGTCTCTAAGATGAATAGTTGAAAAGCTGTATCCAAAATTTTATTTTGACATTTACTGTGACCTTTGACCTTTGACCTGGTGTCTTCCAATTTGATGTTAATGCACATCAACAGTGACAACAAAAATAATCTATTTATAAAACTGAGTATACAGGAATGAAAAGGGAATTCCTAATTGGCTCTATCTCTGATCATTATGAAAACACATTTTTGGTGACTTTGACCTTTGACCTATATATATTCACCAACATTTAATGTAAACTATTCTGGACCACCTGACATATTTCCTGATAATTCTGTGTAAAGTTTGAGTGATTTGCAAATTTCTGCTGAAATGTATTCTTCTTTTACCGGAATGTAAAAGTTCAAAGTGATTCAGAATCCACTATAATTTCCGGATATCCATTGATTGGTCCTTGTGTTATTCACAAACTATCCTAAAACTTTTTTAAATTATAGTGTACAAACACAGACAAATGGATAAATGCTGGCAAAAACATAAGCTCCATGGGACACCTCCTTTCATTCTGGGGGGGGGGGGGGGGTGTATTTACTTACCTTCTATTTACTTTTTTACTTTTACTTCAGTAAAGCAGTTGAATCAGTACTTCTACTTTTACCAGAGTATTTCTCCACACTAATGCTTCAGTACTTGTACTTCAGTACAGGATGTGAGTACTTGGACCCCCTGTGGTTAAAACATACTAAAACAGTGCAGGTGTGAAAACAGATCCTTCTCTTTCTCAGTCAGTCAGCAGATCTCTGCTCAGATTTCTACATTCTCCAGCCGACACGCTCAGGAGTCACTGCTCCTCTACCAATGCCCTCATTCACTCCCTCTCAAATATTTCCCAGAATCCTCTGTCTTCATGTCTGCCTTCCTCATTTCTTTCACATTAGCTCACACCATGTAGGTTTGTGTCTGCATAAATCACACTGGGCTGTCCCACCACAGGAATAACACTCATAGCTGGCATGCTTCATCATCCCCTATAGTCTTCTCTGTGTCATGTCCCACAATGCTTTGCTGCTGTCATCACAGCTCTTTGTCTGTATTTTCAGTCTGTGTGCTGTTTCTCTTTAACCACACATAGTTTTCTCATCCCTGTGGCCATCTTAAAAACTCTCCCCAGCCTTATAAGTCCTGATCCTGGCACATAGCTGACATTATTTGAATAACACCTACACCCAGAAAAGTTTGACTATTGTCTATTTAAAGGTGTCATTCCGCTGAAAACAACGCTTCTTTTGGAATCTTATGGGTCACCCCGACTTACCAACACATGCTGCCTTTGACAGTGGTTTGTCACCTTCACTGGCTGCATACAGGAAACAACAAGAGGAACCAGGGACCCAGAAAAGATGGTCCACCTGATGTCAGAGGGACTTTAGTGTCACCCACGTGGGGTTAAACCCATCCCCAGCAGCGAATCTGAAGTAGCATTAGCATTAGCATCTACAAGAGAAGACGGCGCCACAGTAGCTGCTGCACAAACTGGAAAAAAATAGCGGATCAAACTGGTTCATGTGCTCTCTGTGTTTTCAGAACTTAGCTGGATGCTACTTAGGTACATACAAAGCGAGAGGGGAGGGGGGGAGTGTTCCTTCACGCATTCTGAGCCAATCAGAGACGCCTCATTATTGTATCATGGACATGTATGAGGAAGTTCCTGTAAACTCTGTTGTTCAGCCTCAAGTCATTTTTCTACCGTGAAAAAAAAGCTGGAAACAAAGCAATCCAGATGTGTTTTTAAATAGAACCAACACACAATGTATTCAATAACAATAGAGAACACAATAATATTAATGAAATAACCATGGAATGACAGCTTTAAATAAATTATGGCAACGAAGTGACAATTAAAATAATTCGGGGCAGGACAGTGGTGCACTGGTTAGCAATAGAAAATGCAATTGATAAATAATTTACAGTAAATGTTATTAATTCAACATAACTATATACCAAACTGCACAGTTTTTTTTACGTAAAGTTTAATAGAATTTATTTTGTTACTATTACTTAAGCTCAGTCACACTTTTTAGAGTGTATTAGGGCTCTATGATATTAGAAAAAAACTGATATTGTGATGTATGTATATTGCGATATGAAAAAATATTCAAGAGTAAATAACAGTTGTGTGGTGTTGACACAAACGGTCAAACAGATTAGTGGTCGACACAGAGCATATGTTTCAGTGTCATCCTTCTTGTAGCTGAAATAATAAAATAAATAAATAAATACATACATTAATACAATTTTAAATAAAAATACATTGATTAATTAAATACAAATAAATGCATAAAACATTAAAAAAGACAAATAAATAAATAAGATGTGCATAAAAATAAATTAATCAAAATAAATAAACAAATTCCAAATGTTGCCCACGTTGGAAAATAAACATAACCATAAAAAAATGCTCTAAAACATTTTCAATTATAAAGTTCTCAAATTTGAACACCAATTTGCAGAGACATTGTTCTGTTGGTAAATAGTGTGTTTCAGTCCATACCTACTAAATACAGACAAATACACCCTGGTTTACACCAAAACATTAAGGCGAAAGGGGAGAAAAAAATAAATTCATTTGTGTTTCTAAATCTACATTTTTTTTTCTGTTAAATAAAAAAATAATATAAATAAAAATGTATATTTTAGTGCAAACTCCATGGTGTTATCTTTGCAAAGAGCCCATTCTTTTATCTGTACTCCAAACACTTGAAGAACAGCTGGAATTTTAATTTGCACAGGATTTTTTTTCAGTTGTTTTAAGCAAAATCAGCCCAGAATAGTCAAAGTTTAACCCAGAAGGAATCCTTAACTCTCAGACCTCGAGGATAAATATTAGAGGCAAAGTCTGCATCCCCTTATAAACAAAAATATATTTTCCCATATCCTGACTATCAATATATTACTGCCTGAAAATGTATATATATATATATATATATATATATATATGTAATATACATATATAATATATAATATATGTATATAATATAGAGAAAATATATTGTGTCAATATATTATAATATAATTAAAAATACATAAAGAATTTCTGCTTTCCATATATTGAGACGTATATTGCAATATATGTATATGTATATGTTAATATATACAGTATTTAGTAATACACTTAATAATAATATAAATATATATATTAATAATATATATGATGAATATATAATTACATATATTTAGTGATATATAATTACATATATTTAGTAATATATAATTACATATATTTAGTAATATATAATTACATATATTTAGTAATATATAATTACATATATTTAGTGATATATAATTACATATATTTAGTAATATATAATTACATATATTTAGTAATATATATATATATATATATATATATATATATATATATATATATAAATATATATATATATATATATATATACATGACTAAATATATGTAATTATATAGTTAGTAATACACTTCACAAAATATGTGGAAAGAAATTGAGTTTCAATTCAACTATCTGTAAAAATATAGGTCAGCTTTGTCTTCAGTGAAGTATATGTTTTATATTTGTTAATATATGAACAAATCACATATTCTAGTATATATATTTTTCAATATATTGCCATATATTTTGTTTCATAAGGGTCATGTCAGAACAAAAAGGAATGAATAAATAAAATAATGCAACATTGGCTCCATAGATATACATGTCTGAGTCACATCACAGATTTGTCCTGCCTAATGCTGTTGGAAGGAATTTTTAATTTACCACAAAGCCTTATGTTTCATTAAATAAAAGGAATTTAATGCTTACAATGGAGACTTTATGCAATAAGTGGGAAAATATGCGACGTACTGCAGCACATGTACTGTAACTATCAGTGTGATTCAGCAGCAAAACATTCACAGTTTAATAAGGAAATGACATAAATCCTGTATAGATAGATGAATGTGTCACTGCCTGATAGTTTAGCATCAGCTGCTTAGAATTAATACTGGAAAAATTCACAAATTTTTGGCTCTTATTGGTGTTTTTCAGTGTTGTCTGTATGTCAAAGATTGTTTGTGAAGGGAAAGAACTGTCACTCTGTGAGGTTTTCTGTGAGCCCAGACCACAGCTGAACTATTAATCATGTAAACTCTTTATTTTGGTTAGAGCTGTGATTCCAATTTAATCAGATTAATCACAGGGTTGCTTTGGATAGATTTTCATTAATTATGATTAAAACATAATGTTAGTAGATTGATTTATCTCTTTTTTTAAACTCACGTTTCCCACAAAATTACACTAAGAAAACCAAAAATGTGGGGGAACCCCCCCCCCCCCCCCCATAAAAGTAACCACAAAATACACTAACACAAATACAAAAAGCGATCAAAAATAGATTTTAAAAAATCCTTTTTTTTTGTATTTATTGGTGTCGAGATGAATCTCAGCTGCCAGGATTTTGTTTTCCAGGACTGAGGTGTTATATATATATATAATATATATATAATATATATAATATATATTATATATATTATATAATATATAATATATAATTATATAATATATAATAATATATTATATATATATATATATATATATATATATATATATATATATATATATATAGATAGATAGATAGATAGATAGATAGATAGATAGATAGATAGATAGATAGATAGATAGATAGATAGATAGATAGATAGATAGATAGATAGATAGATAGATAGATAGATAGATCATTATGAAAACTCATTTTGTGACCTTGACCTTTGACCTACATTCACCTATGGGATCTAGTCTGGACCACCTCACACCTTTCCTGAAAATTTGATGGAAGATGTTATGGTGGTTTTTGAATAAAGTTGCTGACAAACAAAACAAACAAACAAACAAAAGAAGAACCAAAGAAGAAATACTCCTTGTCTCCCCTGCTTTTTTTTGTTTTTTTTTTTGTTTTGTTTTTTTTTGGGGGGGGGTAATCACAGGAACGTGTATTATGTTAAGTCATTGTACATATATATCGGTGCTGGTTTATGCTGGTCTTTGATCACCTCCAGGATCAGGTGTGTGTTGCTGAAACAGGTGACAACTGAGCTGCAGTTAAATGAGAGGAAATAAACAGAATAATGAGTGTGGATGATGTAAGGACACCATGTTCACTGCAAGTTCCACAAGAAATAACCTGAAATAAACGCTAACCTGCTGTGTCTCTGCTTTTAGCATCCACAACCCTGGCTCTGGTCTGGTTATCATTTTATCTTATTTTATTTCATCTTCTAACAGTTCTGATGAGTGATGAAAAATCCAAAACCTATTCAAAAATAAAATAAAAAAAAACGTGATAAAATATCCAAAACATGCCACAAAAATTGATCACTTTGAAATATATTCTCTATTTACCACAATGTAAAATTTCAAAGTGATCCAGAATCCAGGATCTTCACTAAAATCTAATCGAGTGGTTCCTTGTGTCATTTCTAAGCTATCATGGGAATCTGTCCATACCTTTTTGAGTTATGCTGTACAAAGGCAGACAGACAGACAGACAGACAGACAGACAGACAGACAGACAGACAGACAGATGAACATCCATCAAACATAACCTCCTTGACAGACCTCCTTTCAATCGTGGGGGGGGGGGTCTGGACTTTCAGAGTGCTTTTCTAGTTCAGAATTTAAGATTTCCATGTAAACATAAAGGAAATAGTTTTAATTCCAAATCATTTTATTCAGATTAAATCACTGTGAATTCAAAACCATCATGTGCAGTGGGTTGGTCTGACAGTCTGACAGTCGCTCAGAGCAGCAGTGCGTCTCCAGCATGATTCATAACATCAGCCGTTTGGTGACGCATGTCCCAAAAGGACGACAGACGACTTCCATATCTGGACTTTAGATCTGTGTTCTTCTCACTACTGTACTAGTGTGAGTCTGTACGAATCAGAAAATTACAGCCGTTTCATTTGTAATTATGCCACTGATAGCATCCTTCGCAGCTCGTATTTTCAGAATGTGAGACTAATTACACCAAGACACAAATTAGCAGGCGTTCCAGAAGTGATTCAGTCATTACAAATGTCCAAAGGCATCAAACACACTGGTTCCTGTTAATGATGTTTTACGGAGAGATGCGTCTGAAGATTTCGTCTTTTTTTATTCACGTGATTTTTCTGGATTTTTTGTTTGTTTTTGGGTTTTTTTCTCCAAATCAGGAATGTGAGGGTGGACTGTGATAATTGGCTTTAGAAATAAAATGTTACCACGGCATTGTTGAATGGACAAGTTTATTATTTAAGGCTGTCAAAATTAATGCATTTTAGAATGGAATAGAATAGAATAGAATAGAATAGAAATACTTCATTTATCCCACAATTGGTACATTTCTTTTTTCTTTTTGCATGATTTTTCTTAAATCAAGCTATTTTTTAAACTTACTCTTTAGGTGATTATGTATTTTTTTTAACTGTGAAGGAATCGTGAATTCAACAATAAAGAAAGAAAGAAAGAAAGAAAGAATAGAATAGAATAGAAACAATACAATACAAACTATAGAATACAATAGAATAAATGGTAAATGTTCTGCACTTCTATAGTTCTTTTCTACCTTCATGGTGCTCAAAGCGCTTTACATTAGCCTCACATTCACCCATTCACACACACACTCACACACCAGTAGGTTTCTAAGGTTCATTGTTTTGCCCAAGGACACTTCAACCTATGGACAGACAGAGCCAGGACACAAACCGCCAACCTTTCAGTCATTGGACGACTTGCTCTACTAACTGAGCCACAGCCGCCCCTGTAGAATAAAATACTATACACTACAATACAATAATGGGTATATAGATATTGTTCTATAAATAGATAGATAACTCCTGTAGCTGCAATAAATGTCTGAAACACAAGTCTCCTTCTAAAGCTGCTACAGCTGTCAACCACATAAAGCATCAGTAATAATAACCTCATAATTTTTTAATATTACATATATATATATATATATATATATATATATATATATATATATATATATATATATATATATATATATATATATATATATATATATATACATTTTACTCAACGTACACAGAGCAAATTGTCCTTTCTTTCCTCCAAACACAGTTCAGTTCCTGTGGTACAGATCCATAATGCTCATAGTTAGTGGACTACAAGACTTGCTAGCTTCAGAATTGTTCGACCATTGATTGATTGATTGATTGATTGATTTTATTCTGGAACCTTACAAGAGGCAATCCAAAGGATGGCATGCAAAAGCACGGGGCTTATTTCCAGCATGGTCCTTGGTGTTAAAACAAACAGTGGGGCAAAACATTCATAACCATTTCCATCTTTTCTTAATAAAATTCATCTTGAAAATGGCTTTGGCAATAAATCTGCAGCCAAATCCACTTCTTCTCCTACAGCCATTGTGAGTTAACAAAACAGCAAATAAATCAACACAACTATATTTGTGTTGATGCAGATGCTACAGATGCAGTTTGTTAGCTTTGGCTACGACACCATCAGACTATCCAATCATAGGGTTACAGTACCACCTGTGTCTGACAAAAATCCTGGACATTTCGACTATGAAGTTTTGCTACATAATATAACATGTCTTTATTATATTGGTTTATTTTCAACAGTTTTTGGTTGTGGACACCTGGGGGGAATAGTGGGCACAGATAAAAGGAGATAAATAATTCAGTTCTGTTTGTTTGCTTATGTGGAATAAAAACAAATACTCTCATTTTTAAATATCTCTACTGCCCTATTGGCATGTGATACGTATTATCTGTGGACCACTGGTAATTCACAATTACCCCCGTAGCTCTGTGTTATTGTGTGGTGCATTCAGACAGGATAAACAAAAGTCTGTAATTCACGCAAATTACAGACATTATGAGCGGATATGTCGTAAATTCACAACATCCTGTTTTGTTTCAATACATTAGCGTGGTCAGTGCAGATAAAAAACAGTCTCCAGATTATAATGGAAGCAAATCAGCAGTTCTTAGCAGAGACTTTCCCTCTGACAAACGGTAGACTGAATCTATACAGGCAGCTTCAGATAGTTATAAATATTAGTGAACATGTGGGCGTGGCCTAAACATATCTTCTTTACCTCATGTTGCCACTCAATTTCAGCCACTTCCTCCATTATTCACTCCAGAAAAAGACAAGGGACGCACAACTGAAATGACAAACAAAGACATGCTCATTCACATCGGATTTAAATTATCACTGGACTTCTGTTTTTCGCCCAAACACAGTAGGTAATTTGCGGCGGAATTATTACTGAGTAAATAACAGACATGTTGCATTCACACGTGATTAAGAACTCAGACATTCTCCATAATTATTCCGAATTACCAGTGGTCCATAGGTAATACTTATCCTGTGTGAATAGGGTATTAGAATACCTGAATGTAACAATGTGGTGTAGTGTCCTGGATGTAGGCATTCTACAATTTAGTAGGCCCGTTAGTTAAACTGAAATGCACAAATCCGGGACATTCAATGTCTCAGATTAAAAAAAAAAACAATCCAGTACAGACCATGAAAATCTGTAACCTGACTCACGTCATCTGGCCATGTTTCACTCTGCTCACACTCTGACACAACCATCTGAGTACCGTGTGATTCAGGTTTCCTTCAAAATGAAGGAGCCAATCGGTGTCGCCAGGTCAGACTGGGCGGCGTTGTGGCTGGTGTGACGCAAAGCCTCATGGTTTGAGTTTAGCGTGAGTGGCTGAAACGGCAATTCAGTCAAGATGACGGACAGATTCTTTATGTAATTATATGCAAGGATTTTAGATAAGGCCCCTCCTTTGAAAACAGATTGGTTGTGGAAGGGTCCCAGATGGTATTGTGAAATAACATCTGGCAACAGTCAGAAAATCTCTGGGCCAATCAGGAAAAACAGGTGGCAACACTATCCAATCAGAGTATGTGAATATGCTGATGTCACCATTAGCTGCTCGAAGGCCTTGGTGTTTCAACTCAAAATCTGATTGGTTATAGCAACAGTGTCACCTATATTTATCTTTTGCTTGGAGGACCACCACAACTGAGTCTGAAGGCCTCCAGACAGTTCTATGACTCTGACCCTGCCTGGCAACAAGTGATGGCTGAATGTGATTGGTTAAATGTTTTAATATGAAAATACATGTATGGAAGCAGCACAAGCAGAGGAAAAGCTCTGAAAGGAAGTGGACAGACCATTAGGAATTATTTAATATGTATTCATGGACAAAGTATAGGGTCTGCAGTATATATATATATATATATATATATATATATATATATATATATATATATATATATTGCACACCCTGATGGCCCACCACTGATCAAATCATATATTGCAGTATATTGGATAATATATGCACTACTTTTCCCTATATGGGAATATATTTTTGAATATAATGCATTATATTTTTGTTTCATAATGATCCAGTGGAAGTAGATAAATACTATGGAAACTGTGCCACTGTGTGAAGTGAGCCCAGCTGGCACATGCTAACACACACACACACGCACAGGGGTTGTGTTTCCTTCACCTGGTGTGTGCATGTGTTTGCATTGCCCTTCAACAGCTTTGTCTCTCTCTCTGTTCCCCCTCCCTTCCTCCTGAACACCTCCTCCTTTACGTTTCTCCTCCTCCGGTCCCAAACTGCTGTTGCCGAGATAACGATGGGGGGATGCTGCCCTGTTGCCATAGCAACGCCCCCCACAGGGGGTATATGTGTGTGTGTGTGTGTTTGCGGTTGTGTGGATTATCTCGACACCCTCTTTTTTGGAACAGCATCACTGCTGATTCTGCATGCAGCGGGTCAGACAGAATGACGGAAACAGCAGCAGCTCTGAGACGAATACTGAGCAGCTATGACACGTTTTGTCATTTTTCTCCTGCTACCAAACTAAACGCTGGATTTTGTAGCGAACATGTGCAGCTTTTGTGCTCAGTGTTTGCTTTTGTGAATTTGAAAATTCAAAAAAGGCTGTCTCTGTTAACATTAGAACATGTCAGCTTCACATTTCAGTTCATTTCTACCCCCCCCCCCCCTTTTACTGAGGCTGCTAATATCATGCCATAAATTCCTTTTTTTTACTGCTTTTATTCAATTGGATTACTCATGTTCTATTCCCCTACTTATTGTCATGGTGCAGAGTGGCTCCACCAAAGTGCAATTTAGTTGTAATTTGTATGCAACGATAATAAAGTATATTCTATTCTATTCTATTCTATTCTATTCTATTCTATTCTATTCTATTCTATTCTATTCTATTCTATTCTATTATGTTCTGTTCTATTCTATTCTATTCTAACAGTGCACATTGCCCTCTCATAGTGTGATACTATGAGTTTGACCTTTCAAGATTGCTCAAGGTCAAAGGTCATGATGCCATTTTGGAGCCTACATGTAGCTTCCCACCTGTCAATAATAGTAACAGTAATAGTACTTACTGTATACCACTCTTTTTGGAGTTATGACCATTCGCAATCATGTGACCTTGATTTTGACTTTTCAAGGTTATGGAAGGTCAAAGGTCATGGTGTCATTCTTAAGCTCATCACAGGTTTCCTATCTGTTCACTACAAAACCAGTGTTAGAGTGCAGACCTGTGCCAGTTTCATATATCGACTTAGAATCATTCCTGTCAAAATCAGCTCAATCTCCTAATAGTGAAGAAATTAAAAAAAAAATCCTGGATCCAGACAGTCATCCAGATCACCTCCAAAATGTAATCACTTGTTGCTTTTGTCATTTTCTATAAAAATGTTGTTGAAATTCATCGCTGACTTTTTGTTATGTTGCAACAGACAGATAAACTAAAACAATCCCAGTGATTACATAACCTCCGCTGGTGGAGGGAATAATAGTAACTAAGTCTCTCTCTGCATTCCTTCATTTTAGTTTTTTTGGTATTGAAATAGTGACCCCTGACCTCTTGGGTCAACAATAGGTCATAAGGTGCAGAATTGAAACACAAGCAAGTTGGTGTTTATTGGAAGTCTGTAAGATAAATAGTTCAAAAGTTGTATCTAAAATTGGATTTTGACATTCACTGTGACCTTTGACCTCGAGTCTTCAAATTTGTCCTTCAAGGTTCTGATGTTAATGCACCTAAAAACAAGTATACAGGAATGAAAAGGAAATTCCTCATTTGCCCTATCGCTGATCATTGTGTAAACACATTTTTGGTGACATTGACCTTTGACCTACATTCACAACATTTTAATGGGATCTTTTCTGGACCACCTCCTATCTTTCTAGTTTTTGGGTAAAGTTGCTGACAAATAGACAAACAGCAGATGCCTGACAACAACTGTTGTCAGGCACAACAAACCCCGCCCCCTCACACACATTTGCCCCTATCATCATTGCAAAAACAAATGTTGTTGGTGAGTGGGACATTTGACCTACATTCACCAAAGGGTTATGGGATCTATTCTGGACCACTGTGCACCAGTTCTGAAAATTTCATAGACGGTTCAGTATTTTTGTATAAACCTGTTTACAAACAAACAACAAGATAGACAAACAATTCAATTCAATTTTATTTATAAAGCCCTAAATCACAA
This sequence comes from Siphamia tubifer, assembly GCA_020466265.1. NCBI lineage: Eukaryota > Metazoa > Chordata > Actinopteri > Kurtiformes > Apogonidae > Siphamia > Siphamia tubifer. The sequence goes on from CM035796.1 coordinate 36,030,617, forward strand.
CAAAGTCGTCTCAGAGGGCTTTACAAAAACACAATCAGCTACAGAAATACATGAAAAGTCCCAGGCATCCCCTGTCCTTAGACCCTCCTTCTCGGCAAGAAAAAACTTCAAAACCCAGTGGGAAAAAGAAGAAATCTTGAGGAGAACCACATTGAAGGAGAGATCCACTCCCATGGACGGACAGGCTATAGATGAACGTCCATGTATAAATGCAGGAAGGGGGGTTGGTCCAGACAGGCAGGGGCGGTGGTCCGGGGTCACAGGTCAGCACAGGCGGGAAACTGCAGATCCTGTTTTGTCCATGGCTCCCGTGCAGACACTGTCAGGAGAGCCACCACTCCCCCCATGGGGGGGGGGGGACACACACACCAGGTGACTAGTCATGAACAGACTTGGTATGAAAGATAGGTTGTAAAAGTTACAGAAACAGGTGTGAGGGAGAGAAAGAGAAGAAAGAAGGAACTCAGTGTACTGTACTTCCCCTAGCATTCTAACTCCTAGGGCAGTCTAAACTGAACTGTGACTCATACACCACATAATTTTTTAACTAACCTGATCATAGGCTTTCTTGAACAGGAATGTTTTAAGCCTAATTTTAAATGTAGAGACTGTGTCGGCATCTTTAATATTAAAGGGAAGCTGATTCCATAAGATAAGCTGATTCCTTAAAATAAAATACCCCTCTCCCTTTCAGGGGGGGGTATAGCAATACTCCTTTTTTTTCTCATATGAGGATGAGTCAAGGGGTAAAAGCGAACCTTCACCATATGTGCATTTGAATAAATACCTAAAAATATCACACTATGTTGCAAAACAATATTTTAACACCCCTACTGCTGGTTACTTCAAAGAGTCAAGAAATGTAGATTTATTAACAATTTTATGGACTTTTGAAAGTTTAAAAATCCTTTTTTATTTAATGGGACACATTTCAAAGGGATATAACATGAAGGCAGTTGAAGTCTCATCTCATCATCTGAACCTGCTTTATCCTCACTAGGGTCATGGGGGTCACTGGGGCCTAATCCAGCTACAATGGGTGAAGGCGGGGTACACCCTATGAGTCTCCAGTTCATCTCAGGGTTGAACATATATAGACAAACAATCAAACTGGAGCACCTGGAGAAAACCCACATAGGCAAACTCCACACAGAAAGGTCTGGTGTGGGAATCGAACCAGGGCCCTTCCTGTTGTGAGGCACGAGTACTAACCACTGCACCACCGACAATTATTGATCTAATTGTAATTGGCAATAGATCGGAAGTCATATATGGGCTTTCATTTGTTAACATGACCTTTGACCTTGAGCGACCTTGAAATGCAAATGAATGTCAGTGATGGATAGAAAAGCTCCTCCTGTGTGTGTTGCTTTTTTTTTTGTCTTTTACGTCCATTTTTATTTCCTGCCTCCTGTTGTGTTTATCCTAGTGCCTGCAGGGTGAGTAGAAAGGTTAAAGAAGATAAAGAGGGAAGAGAGAAGAAGAAAAGAACGGAATGAATTTTATTTGAAGCAGCAGAACAAAGTCCATCTGTGTCCAGGTCTTTGTATCTGACATAAAAACAACTATTCAGTGTTCAGTGTTCAGTGTTCCACATATTCACCTGTTTGTCTATTTCTACCTACACTTCCACTTTAACCCATTAACATCCAGTGCTAGTTTTGTGGCCGTTCACAAATGATTTTCAGTGTTTATTTAACCTTTATGTAATATTTATTTTCATATTATCCTCTGTATTTTGCACATGTGACTATAAATCATTTATATTCTAATATTGAGTTTACATGTTCATGAAAACACAGAATTAATTAAAAGATTATTGTATTAAAATAATAAAAACAACTGAAGAAAATGATGTTTTCAATTAAATCTATAAGCAAAGACCTCCACCAAGGTAGACCCCCCCCCCTAGATCACCACCAAAATTTACTAATTTCCAAATCTCCCCATTACCAACCTACCCTGTAAATTTAATCAAAATCCATCCATAAGTTTTTGAGTTATCTTGCTAATTAACAGACGAACAAGCAGACAAATAAATTCTGGCAAAAACATAACTTCCTTGCCGAAGATAATTAACTGAACGTAAACACAGTGTCTTCATCCACTGTCCTGGATCCAACTCCAAAAGACGATGACAGGTGTGGGGGGCTCAATATGTTCCATAAAGTACATTATTGTCTAATTGCATAGGAGCGGCAAAAAATTAAATAAAATACTAAAATACAATACTACTACTACTAATAGTAATAAGAATAATAATCATCATCATCATCATCATCATAAAAAATATTATATATTATAATTGTAAATATTCAATAATAATAACAATAATACATAAATTAATTACAATTAAATCCATAAAATAAACATTTTAAATTAAACAGAGACTCACTACTGTCCAAACATGCTGCATGATATTGATACTTAGAGCGACACCCCCCACAGTCTCACTGCCTCCCTCTCAGCTTTCTCATCCTCACACCCCCCTACACACACACACACACACACACACACACACACACATACACATGCTGTCCCAACACCCCCTGGGAGACAGTTCCACCCCCACTGAGACACAGTGCCATAAGCATACATGTGCTGGAAAAACATGTCATAGTGAACTTTATACAGTGACTATAATAATAATAATAATAATAATAATAATAATAATAATAATAATAATAATAATAATAATAATAATAATAATAATAATAATAATAATAATAATAATAATAATAATAATCTTCATTTTTATCCCACCTTTCATACAAAAATTGCAGCCCAAAGTGTTTCACATTGGTTAGAATGTAAAAGACTGGGGTGAGAAAAAATAAATATAGATAGACAGACAGATATACGTTAACTGAACCAAAAAACAAAGATGATGCTAAGTTAAAATAAAATTATTTTTTTATTTTTTTAAATCTAATAGAATCAATAAAGTGTATCTTTTAACTCAAGAACCAAATATGAAACTCAATACTTAAAGATTGCTTTTTAAGGACATTTTTAGTTGGTCCAATTTCTCTTCTTTCTTCTTCTCCTTTTTTATTTATTTTCTCTCCCCATTTTCTCTCCTTATTCCTTTTTTCACCTTTCTTCCTTCCTTTTTCTCTCCGTTTTTGTTTCCTCTATTGTTTTGACTTTTTTCCTTAATTTTTATCTCCTTTTTTTCCCCTTGTTTTTCCCATTTTTCTCTTAATTTTTCTTTTTTCCCTTCCTTTTTGTCTCCTTTTTGTTTTCTCTTTTTTTGTAACTTTTTTCCTTCATTTTTATCTCCTTTTTTTTTTTTTTTTTTTTTTTTTTTACTTTTTTCTTCAATTCAATTCAATTCAATTTTATTTATAAAGCCCTAAATCACAACGAAGTCGTCTCAGAGGGCTTTACAAAAACACAATCAACTACAGAGATACATGAAAAGTCCCAGGCATCCCCTGTCTTTAGACCCTCCTTCTCGGCAAGAAAAAACTTCAAAACCCAGTGGGAAAAAGAAGAAGTCTTGAGGAGAACCACATTGAAGGAGAGATCCACTCCCATGGACGGACAGGCTACAGATGAACGTCCATGTATAAATGCAGGAGGGGGGGTTGGTCCAGACAGGCAGGGGCGGGGGCCCGGGGCCACAGGTCGGCACAGGCGAGATACTGCAGATCCCGTCGTCCATGTTCACACTGAAAAATAACAGTTTTTGGTGTCTTCTTTTTGTTTTCTCTTTTTTTGTAACTTTTTTTCCTTCATTTTTATCTCCTTTTTTTGTTTTCTCTTGTTTTTCCCATTTTTCTCTTAATTTTTCTTTTTTTCCCCCTTCCTTTTTCTCTCCTTTTTGTTTTCTCTTTTTTTTGTAACTTTTTTCCTTCATTTTTATCTCCTTTTTTTGTTTTCTCTTGTTTTTTCCCATTTTACTCTTAATTTTTCTTTTTTTCCCCTTCCTCTTTCTCTCCTTTTTTGTTTTCTCTTTTCTCTTCTTTTTCCTTCACCTATCTGTAAATCATGGGAGGGAAAAATGAGCATAGCAACACTAAAATAAACTAAAAGCAATAAACTAAATGTCCTCACAAAGGTAAATAATAAAATAAATTAAATACTTGAGTGCGCTGTACAAGGACAAAAAAATACACAAAAAGCAGCAGAGACAAGAAAAATAATATAAAGACGATAATGATAATGATAAGTTTGGAAAAGGTTAGTCTGTTGAATTGAATGATTAAACATTACAACGAACTGCACTTTGTCTCATTAGTGTGTGTGTGTGTGTGTGTGTGTGTGTGTGTGTGTGTGTGTGTAAATGATGTCCCCATAATGCATGTTAGACTAATGGACACACAAACAGCTCTTTTCTAGGTCATGAGGGCTTTACATGAATAATAAACAGCTGTCTGCTTTAAACAGAATTATTTATAGCAGTGACTTACATGTGTTAAACCTTAAACACTTCCTCTTTTGGTTGCTAGCGTCCATTTTTTTAAAAAAAATCCCGTGTATTACATCCTGCTCCGTTTTCTGCCCCATGTCTCTTTATTTATTTAGAATATTATTCTCTTCAGCTCATCTGTTTTTTCTTCACCACCCGCTCTGTTGAGTCAAACATGAATCAAAGGAGTTAGTAGCTGCATTTCCATTCCCCTTGGAAATTCGCAAAATGTAAATATCGCTATTAAAACTGGAAATGGAGACACCGGAATTTCGAAAAAACACTCAAATATCGATAAAACGTTTTCACGCTTTCAAGAGGTGGTTTTTCAGGCTTTTCGATATTCGAATTTATTGCAAAATTACAATGCAAATGCTTTTTCCGCAATTACATGTCACAGGATGCGACGTATATGGTCACATGATCACTTCTCTCGGAGTGAAAATGGTAGCCGCAGTCACTGTAACCATGACAACCATTTTTACAGATAAATATATTGTCTGTTCTGTAAAATGTCTAGTGCAGCACTGTGTAAAAAACACTATATATATTTATAATTTGTTAAGTGCTGAGCATATTTACACTTAATATTTTGACCAGACAATGTAGGGACCACATGTACAGACCCTTATAACCTTAACCAGCTGGTTTGTTTGACATGTTTGTCCCTTTAAAGAGTTTGACAGGGACTTTTACTGATGAGAGAATTAGCTGATTCATTCACTCTAATACTATCAGAGTGATGGTTCATCTGAAGCTCCAAAGGTGACAGCAGTAACATGTCTTGGGAAGATATTTCACAAGACTTACGACACTCCTGCCTAGAACAACCGTTAATGGAAACATGTTCAAAGCGCAAATATACTTTGTCGAAATTATTTTGCGAAAAACTGTAATGGCAACGAAGCTAGTGTTTGACTCCTGTTGTAGAATTTACAATAATTTCAGATGTAAAAATGTCAATGCATAAATAGACTTTTTGGAGCCAAAAAGTGAAGCAATTTACAAACAGGCTTACAGAGGTGACACTGTGGGGGAAGGGAAAACCCCCACCGCATAGAAGCCTCCAAAAGAAAGTACGCCCAACAGCCCTTCAGAACAGCGGAGGAGGGGTCCACAGAAAGGTGTTATATACTGTGTGTCATCACCTCTTAGGTCATGGATGCTCAAAGACAAGGTTCTGACAAGTGACTATGTAATCTTAAAAGTAATGTTATGCTGAAATATTTTGTAATACTGTAACTGATTGTAAACTATGATTGTGATATTAAAATAATGAAAAGACAATGAGAAGACTCAAAGAGGTATATCTTAACCAACTGCTATTAGTCCTAAATATAATTGAGTTAAATATGCTTACTTAAGTATAAAGTATTGAAATCCATTTTTTTAACCAATACACTCCATGTCATTCATATGTGTTTTATTTTAATGTTGGACGAACAATTTTACACAATAGTTCATTTATTATCCTGTGCAATTTTATGCAAAAACTAATGGACCAATTTCCAGGAAATTTCCAGGAAAAGTGTGAGATGGTCCAGAATAGATCAAATTAAAATTTGGTGAATGTAGGTGAAAGGTCAAAGGTCGCTAAAAAATTTGATTTTGTAATGATTTGGGCAAATCAAGAATTATTGCATATAGCTTAGCTTCTTTTTGCTCTCACTGTTGATATGCAATGACAACAGACAACGTTTAAGACTGTAGGTCAAAGGTCAAGGTCACAATAAAGGTCATAATAATATTTTGGATAGATAACGTTTTGAACTTTTAATTTTACAGACTTACAATGAGCACCACAATGTTCAGCTTTTAATTCTGCATCTTATGCTACTGTATGTCACGTGTCTGTTAGCATAATAGGACTTCAACTGAATATTTTAATTGTTGACTAATCACCGACTATTGAAACCATCAGCTAGTTTGATAATTATTCATTTTTTTCTTCAATTTAGTATGAAGTAGATTTAATGATGTGGTAAATTATAATAAACACAAGAATGATAGGTATATCTATGTATCTAAAACCAGTCAGACACACTGCTCCATGGTGCCTCTCTTCTACAGGCTGCATGCGTTTAATTTAAAATACGTTTGTCAGGTACAGTCTGGCATAACGTTCAAGTGTTCTTTTATAGTGAAAATATGCTCATAAAATGTACAATGTATGTTATAAAAAAAAGTATTGACTTGAATGTGGCTTGAATCACACCGAGGCGAGTCAGGCTGCATTTGGTTGAACTGTCTGACGTGTTTTCTCTGCCATGATGCACAAAGTCTGCTTTACAAACCTTTCCAGTAGTCTTTTTATTCACTGTATCTAGGATAAAATGCTCCCAAACTTTAGAGGTTTTGGAACGCATACCTGTATGTTACTGTTCAGACACAGAGACACTTTTGCATATGACCAACTCTCAGCAAAGATTCTAATCAAGCGAGATGTCTCACTCCAATGGAAAAACCCATGTTACAATAATAGTCGACAATTGAATTCATTGTGGATTATTTCTATTATTGATTTTTGTCGACTAATCGTTGCAGCCCTAATGTATAATATAGATTTTGACCTAATGTTGACCCAGGAGGTCGAGGGTCACTTGATCAATACCTAAAAAAACTCAAATGGTCATAACTCCAAAAAACAGTAGATATAGACACTCAGTTACTGTTGACAGGAAACTACATCTAGATTCCAAAATGACATCATGATCTTTGACCTTGAGTGATCCTGAAAGGTCAAACCCATAGCCTGAAGCTTTGAGAGGAAGAGCTAAAATGTTTGTGAGGGGCAGGGTTTGTTGTGCCTGGAACCACTGGTTTTCTCAGTTTTACCTGTAGATTTGTGAAATATTATGGACTTAGAGAAGATTCAATTTAATGTGATGAATTGAAAGATGTTCAGTTTAGAACTGTTATGTTTTCAATATCAATGAATATGAAGAACTGAGTCAATTTCAGATGATAAACCATTTCTAGATTGGCCACAAGGGGGCGTTCAAAAGTTTAAAATCACTATATTTATATATACTGTGTATGTGTGTGTGTATGTGTGTATACATATATATATATATATACATATACACATATGTGTGTGTGTTATTGTATTATGGGTTTGTGTGTAAATCATATTATATCTGTTCATAATAATATAAAGCCAGAAACCACATTCTTTACTGATAAGTAACAGACATATTATATTATACAGAATAGATGTGCTTAAGTTAGGAAGAATATTATAGTTATTTTTTTATACCTGAACAGAGTTTCAGGAATATTATGTTTTTGGTTTGACCACCAAATATATGCAAAAACTTGAAATATATTGGATTTAGAAATCATATTTTCCATAGTAATGAATATCATGGAGAGAAAAAACTCATTTGTTTTTTTAGGATTTATCATTTCTAGATTGGCTACAAGGGGGTGGTCAAAAGTTTAAAATCACTAAATACCCTTTGTTCATATCTTTGGAACTATTTGTCTGATTGACTTCAAATTAAGTGTAATTGAAAGGCCATGATATAGGGGTGAAAGGTCATGACCTGAGGATGAAAGGTCATGATCTGAGGATAAAAGGTCATGACCTGGGGATGCCTCAGGTCGTGACATCATAGCTGTGTTGTTAAAAGTATTGGGGGCATTTGGGTATATAGCCCTAGTTGTTGCTTCTGACAGCTATCTTTGTTTAGTTTTTATTGAACACAGTGGCACAAAAACACTAAACACTGAACATAACACTGGCAGCACTTCCAGTTCTTCCCGCATTTGGCAAATTTGTCAAACAGAGACCGAACTACCAATCCTGTTTGTTTGAAGATGTAAACATTTGTCTCTGTTGATTAAAAAACGGTGCTGAGAGCAGAAACATCATCCTCATGTTAGGGAAGAACTGACAGAGGCTGGGATCCAAGCAAAGACACACAGAGGATTTGGGTGATTTACGAGCAGCGAAAGCTTTTTTGGAAGCAGAAAGACAGTGACGGTGCAGAAACAGATTGGTAGAGGGGGGTCAGACTGAGACCAGACTAAAATGGTATGAGGTCATCTGGACCAACAGGCTGGTAATCCCCATCACACACCACGACGGAGAACAAGGAGGTTTGTTAAGAGCGGCTCCAATGGCTCATTTGTGGGTCCGACAGATCAGTGATGAGCGAGACAATGATGTCACACATGATTCAAACACATATTGGTATCAAAGTATTTGGGTCGTCGTTCCTCATCCATCTCAGATCCAAGATTCAGATGTTTCTTTTGTCTGAATATGAATCATCACATATGGAAACAGGTTTTTTATTAAGCAGCTGTTGAAATGTGAAGCAGTTTTTTTTTCATTTATGCATATGTTTCAAACCACAAAGTAGAAAAGTAGAATCACATGTGACGTCTGACATATGAGTCTGAACAGTCCTGGCTGAAAACAAGCTGTTAATCATATGTTCACCCACTGACCTGTCTGAAAAAACGTACTGGCTCGTACTGCTGCACGATATTAAAAAAAAATTAGATTGCGATTTTTTTTTTTGTAAACCCGTGAGGTATATTACGCTATAAAAGTAAATAACAGATGTGTGGTGCCGACACAAATGGTCAAACGGATTAGTGGTCAACAATGAATGTTTAAAAATGAATAAAAATACATTTATTCATTAATACATTACATTTTAATTAAATATGTAATTAAAAATATACATAAAATAAATAAATAAATAATTTTTAAAAATTACATTAAATAATACATTTATAAAATCTAATTTAAAAAAAAGAAAAAGAAATGCAAATAAATGAATAAAAATAAATTCCACATAACTGATGTTGCTTTTCTTTCTGGCAGCAAGCCTTGGTTTTGGGTGATTTTCTCTTGTTGGTTTTCAGTGATGTTCTCTGGTTGGTTTTGGGTGATTTTCTTTTGTTGGTTTTGGACGATTATCTTTTGTTGGTTTTCAGTGATTTTCTCTTGTTGGTTTTGGATGATTTTCTCTTGTTGGTTTTGGATGATTTTCTCTTGTTGGTTTTCAGTGATGTTCTCTGGTTGGTTTTGGGTGATTTTCTTTTGTTGGTTTTGGACGATTATCTTTTGTTGGTTTTCAGTGATTTTCTCTTGTTGGTTTTGGATGATTTTCTCTTGTTGGTTTTGGATGATTTTCTCTTGTTGGTTTTGGGTGATTTTCTCTTGTTGGTTTTGGGTGATTTTCTCTTGTTGGTTTAGGATGATTTTCTCTTGTTGGTCCCTCATTTGTCAGTCTTGTTACCAGTGACTCAGTCTAAACTCCTTCAGAATGACTGTGATGTGTTCAGTGTGTGTGTTGAACTCATTCATCTCCTACATTCCAGGACCTGTCATGTGACTATTACACACGTGCATTGCAATGTCGATGCCCAAAATGCACACCCACACAGACACACACACACACACACACACAGACACACACACACCCACAGAGACACACACACACACACACACACACCTCCACCGATCACCACCAAAATTAAAGCATTTCTTCGTTGTGTCAGTATCAACATTTCCTGGAAATTTCAGCCAAATCTGTCCAAACCATTTGGAGTTATCTGTCTAACAAACATAACTGTTGTTTGTTGGAGGAATAAAAATGTGATTACATCTGTTACTTGGAAAGCCTTCATTCAGTAGAGAAATCTAAGTCATTACCATTGACGCCCTGTAATCATTTAGCAAAATTTTCTGCTATATTTGTCTGTTTCATGTGGAGAATAGTGTTGACAAAAACTGAATGAAAAGCACATGGAATCAAACAGCAAATACTCATTATTCATCAGCGGCTCAGACGTGAACTTTTGTGCTGATTGAAAGTTTAGTGACGAGTTTTTAGAGCAGTTTTTTATTAATAACAATAATCTTCAATATGTACAGAGCCGCAATCTATTTAATAATCTCCTGCGTAATCCCTTTATAGATTAACTCTTCACCATTCTGGGCTGATTTTGTTTAAAACGCCTGAAAAAAAAATCCCATTTCAAATTCAAACTCCAGCTGTTTTCAACTGTGTAGAGTACAGATAAAATAATGGGCTCTTTATAAAGGTCTTTGTAAACATTCTAGAGTTGGGACTAAAACAATCACCTTTACTGTTTATTTAACTGGCAAAAGGCTGGAGACTTTTTTTTTTGTGTATATATATATATATATATATATATATATATATATATATATATATATATATATATATATATATATATATATATATATATATATATATAGAATACATAACAAAAGAATACATACATATATATATATGTATTCTTTTACTTTTATTTATTTATTTTTTTGTCTTGATCGCCTTAATTTTCTTGTAAAAACCAGGGTGTATTTGTCTGCATTTAGTAGGTATTGACTGAAACACACCATTTCTATATGACATTTCTCTCTACTTCTCCATAAACTGACTATAAATATATTACTGCCTGAAATTGAACATAGAAATATGTGTATATAATATACAGAGAAATATATTATATCAATATATTATAATGTAACCAAAAATACAAAAGGAATTGTCACTTTCCATATATTGAGACATATAGGAAAATATTTACTCATATATGTTAATATATATTAAGTAGCACACTTAATATATGGATGCATATATACTGGGTGTGGTTTGTTAACCCCCCCCCCCCCCCTCTCTCTCTGGTTTTGGACATCACCTAGGGTCCTGTGGTCTATGAGTCTTTGACGGCGTAAACGCAAAATGCCTGAAAGAGGAACTTCACATACAGTGAAGTCTGGGCAGAAGGGGGGGGGGGGGGTTGTAAAACTCACAGCCGGATCCATGAGCCACCTTCCTGCTGACCATTCCTGGCACAGAGGAAATGTGCCTGGAGGGGACACAAGCCAGACCCGGGGGGAGGTCCAGGTTCGAACGTAGCCCGTCCAGAGATGGGTCTCATGCGCTCAGTTTGACCTGACACTGGACGGAGAGAACTGAACCCTGGTCCCGGACGCACCGCTGTACCGTGCAGAAGAGGCCACATGAACTGCATCATAGGACAAGTTGTGCAACAACAACAGTGGTGTAGTTCGTGAGGTTCCTCGTTTTCTCTTTGTGATGGGTAACATCTAGCCCTCACATAAACCTGCCTGTCTACTACATTTAACTCATTAATAATAATAATAATAATAATAATGAACTTTATTTGTATATAGCACCTATATAAATATATATATATATATATATATATATATATATATATATATATATATATATATATATATATATATATATATATATATATATATATATATATATATATATATATATATATATATATATATATATATATGTCTTTTCGCAAAGTATTCTGAACATAGGTGGCAGTCAATGAGTTAATATGACCAGAAAACACTAACATAAACAGACAGAGAAAAATGTGAACTGATAATGATAACATTCAGCTAATGTTAACAACGCTAACATTGGGTGGTGCAGTGGTGCAGTGGTTAGCACTCGTGCCTCACAGACAGAAAGACCCTGGTTCGATTCCCACACCAGAACTTTCTGTGTGGAGTTTGCATGTTCTCCTCATGTCTATGTGGGTTTTCTGCAGTTTCCTCCCACCCTCCAAAAACATGCACTGCTCCAATGCAGGTCTCCTTTGAAAAAGGAGTAAATAAAGGTTAAAATAAAACGATGTTGACTTGAACCATAGATAGAACTAATTGACAATAGTGAAATAGTACATGTCCTCTACATTACCCAGTGAATGTGTGGTCCTAGTTATTAGTTCAGTAACAGTTAACCCCAGTGCTCTCTCTTTACCTTCATACTTATGGACAATTTCCTGTTGGAAAAATGTGTCGCCTTTATCAAGTATTTTTTTGTGTGTGTGTTTTCCTCCATAATTCTTCTGATATCTGCAAATGTAATAAGTGGCAAATCCCTTAAAGGAGTTGAGAAGACTCCATCTTATCGACTTTCTACTGTTTTGACATTTTACAGGAAGTACAGATACACTACCGTTACATATTTCTGGTTATTGTGAGAAAGGTCTATTCCAGGTCCATCAAGTCAAAGTCCTGCCATGTATTGGTTCAAACCTGTTCATTGAACCAGTCCATTTTGATGAGCTCAATGCCTCATCCAGGTAAATGGAATAATTAGTGGAATCACCTGTGTTCAGTGAACAGGTTTGAATCAATACATGGCAGGACTTTGACTTGATGAACCTGGAATTACCCACCTCTGCCTCACTCATAGCATGTATTTAATTTGATCATCATCAGTAGAAACATCCACTTCCTGTTGATATTTCTACTGGATGGAGTTGATCAGTGGGAACAGAACAAACACCCATTGAAGTACTTTGTTAAGTGGCACTTTAAAGCAAACAGCATATTATATGATGGAAGTAATGAGTTATAAATTACTCTTGTGACTAATAACACTGCTGTACATTTTTTTTTTTATATCTGCTTCAGAAATTAACGTGCTAAAGTTTACATACTTTAATCAGATGAATCATAAAACAAATGACTTTAGTGCTGGTTAGTTCATGTTTGTAATATATATGATGGTGTGTTATTCTACATATATGCTGGTTTATGTACATGTATACAATGGATTAGTAAATATTCCACTAGAAAGAACCTGTAAAGTGAATGGATCATAATGTGCAGACAGTGTTTGGAAGTAGATCTGAGACTAATATTCATTTACACTAAAACCTATTCTCTTGTTCATTCTAACAATTTCACATTTTGAACCCAATCTTATCTTGGAAACTTGATTCTTTATCAGTAACACACATGGGAACATTTCATTAGTTTTATTCCAGAAGCATTTTACTTGTAGACCAGTGTTATTGGATGACATTAAATATGATCAGAAATGAAAAAATAATTAACAAAATGAACAAAAATGAGTAAAATAATCCACAAAATGGAACAAAAAAAAACAGGACATGAGGAGAATAAGAAAATACTTAAACAAAATTGACCAAAATACTCAGTAAAATGAATGAAATAAAAATTTTAACTCTAGACTTATGGTTGAAACTTGATCCAACCATTATTTAAGACTTGAGTTTTCTTTATCACTAACACACATGTGGGAACATTTCATTAGTTTTATCTTACTTGTAGACCAGTTTAATATACAGATATATTGGCTGGTTAAAATAGCAGGCCGATATTTACTTTTTTTTTTCTTGTTTCAGTATCAACCTGTTACATTGGTTGATATGATGTTGAGATGATATAATATAACTTAAAAAGTTCTGGATGGATTTGGCTGAAATGTTTGTTGTTACTGGCACAAGGAACAAGTGATTTATGTTGCGATTTATTGTGTTCCTGTGAAGCCCTGTGAGGCCACTTTGTTGTGATTTGAGCAGGGGGGGGGGCATATGCGTGTCTCATTTGGTAGGTTGGTGCAGACTGGCAGTTATGGAAGGGAAAAATGAAACCTCTTTTTTTGGGTGGGGGGGCTTGTCTGCCTTGGCAGAGTCTGCGCTCTCTGAGTGCTGTTCCAGTTTATTTTATGGGTATTTTTATATTGGATTTGAAAATCCTATGTTGATAGAAATTTTTCCCTGAATGTTCCACATTATTAAAAAGTCAATCACAACATTTATATTTGTTTATTTATTTAAAAATAAACAAATATGTGTTCTTCAACACAGAATGATCCCAGCATCTTCCACACAGTGGTTTTCCCTTTTGTCTGTTTCAGCTTAAGCACAGGCAAACCAGGGAGTTGCTTGGAGTCCCGCCCACTAGGTGTGCCCCCCAGGGCTGCCAAAATCAGCAACAAAAATAGGCAATTTACAGTGACTTAAATACAACCCCATCTGCCTTCAATCTGCACCTGTACAGAACAAATAACTGTTTTTTTTTCCCTTATCTTCATCATAATTTTTTAAATTTGAATTTTTAAAAATATGTTAAAGGGATAGAGTCGAGTTCTGGTCTGGTTTTGGTCAAAGCGAAAGTAGTCCTGGCAGGTTTCCTGGGGTCAACAAAAAAAATAAAAAATCTCAAAAAAGTATAATAAATTTCTTCTCAAACCGTCACAGAACAAAAACTCACACCTCGTAATTACTTGGAGCTACTTTCTCTCAGTAGTGATCAATTGTCGTCAGTGCTAACAACTGTGCACCTGCACGTAGCAGCTGCAAGCACTGCTGAACAACTGATGAAAGTAGTTTGCTAAGGCGCACAGCTGTTAGTGACAACGCACATTGATCACATATTGAGAGAAAATATCTCCAAGCAATTATGAGGTGTGAGTTTTTTTTCCGTGGTGGTTTTGTTGTTGTATTTTTCATGTCACAAAGGCCCCAAAAAAGTAAAAATCCGCCCTTACAGAGTTCAAGCTAATGCAGCAGAGCCATTCGTCTTAGTGTTATCTGTGTTTTTGCCTCCAAAAACAGTTTGTAATTAGAGCAAACAGATAAGGTCCACAGAGGACCAGTCGATCAGTGTCTGTCCGCTCTGAGAAGGTCAAAGCAACCTATGAGATGACCCACGCTGATGAAAGAACTGATACCGATGCAAAAAGAAAGAAAAACTGAATGAATAGAGAAAAGCACCCAGTAGACAAATACTTTATACTCCTTACATTTATATAAATATCTGTACTTTACTCCTTTCTAGGGCATTAACAGACACGTTGACTCCCGTAGCACAAGTCAACTTAAATTTGGGGGTGTCAACAAGTCGCATGTTATTCTTATTTTATTAACTTTTACAGAGTGTATTTTACATAAATAATCCGCATCATGTTTCAGAAATACTTTGGTGTTCATGTAATAAATCTTTGTAAAACATGCTGAACCAGAGAAGATAGTAAAGGGATATGAATTGCTAATGCTAATAACTAATGATACAAACACACAGAGTTAATAATACATTTAGTCACAAATTATATTGGTAAGATTGGTGAAGGAGTGATGTCAGAGTTTTAATACTTTAGTTAAATTTAGGGTCAGTAAAAAAAAAAAAAAGTAATAAATCTATGTTTTATGTTATAATAGTCCCTGTGAGGTGGAAAAAGAAAAAACAAATATTGTGATTTTTGTCGTGTGACCAACAACAGGATACACAGAGCACACATCAGGTACCCACAAAACTGTGAATTTTCTCAAAATAATTCACGAGAAAAACATAACTGCTATTTCAGAGACAGCAAACAGCAAAGAAATGCAGCGTAATATCAACACATGAAAAGGTCCATCTTCCAGCAGTGAAATCTCATGGGATGATATTTCATGAGAGTTACGACGCTCCTGCTTAGAACAACCGTCAATGGAAACATGTTCAAAGTGCAAATATATGTTGTTGAAGTTTTAGGAATATCGCTATAGTTTTGTGAAAAACTGTAATGGAAACACAGCTTCTGTTTCCACATGTCATTTTGGACATATAAGCTCATATTTCTGTGTTTTTCGTGTCTTCCAGGGCCTTGTACACATATGAAGACGGCACCAATGACTTGACTCTGGCACAATCAGGAGGTGAGTGAATGCACTTTGACATCACAATCATCTCAAATTCAAATACTTGTCTTTGTTTCATTTGGATATTAGCGTGTTAATATCATGTGTCATAGCAGCAGCTGTAAATGGCCTGATGCAGGGCGGCAGATGCCTCTTTAATGAGCTCTGCAGGTTCTACTGCTTCAGGGGGATAAAATTGCATGTTATTTTTTTTTGTGTCTGTTGATTGTTACTGAACCCTCAGAGAACTGGGTTCATTATTACTGCAGTTAATGACCCGCTGGATGATCATTACAGCTGAGTTACAGCTCTTTGTTGAACACAAAACTCACAATTTTAAGATTAGGAAACGAAGGTTAACTAACTAAGGCTACGTTTCTACAGAGACAATTAGAAGAGAAGATGCAAAACTGGTGTCTCCTCTGAACCTTTTTGTTCGTATTTACACAAGATTTGTCATTAATAAATCTCAAATTAAATTAATCCATTCTTACTTGTCATTAAGAAATTGCAAAAACTAAGTATACAGGAATGAAAAGGAAATCCCTCTATCGCTGAGCATTTTTGGTGACTGTGACCTTTGACCTACATTCATCAAAATTTTATGGGATCTATTCTGGACCACCTCACACCTTTCCTGAACATTTTAATGAAATTGGTCCAAACAAACAAAAAGACAAACAGACAAAATAAAACAGAACAGTGTGTGTGTAAAATAATATTAAGGCTGTCAAATGATTAAAATGTATAATCTTGGGATTGATTTCATCACTACTAGTAAAACAAAGCAACAAGGCAGTAAAGACCATTACTGTGTTCTTACCAATGCCCATTTAGGACCCTGCTCCAATAGTTTACAGTAAATCCCTGTATTACGGTATTTTCTACACTATAACGTGCACTGGACGATAAGGTGCACTGTCAATGAATGGTTTTCATGAAAGATAAAAAGTCAAAATTGTGAGATAAAAAGTCTAAATTGTGACATAAAGTCTAAATTCCCAGTCACTAAGCACTACAAGAATGAATCCATATATAATGCACATTGGGATTTTTACAGAACGAGTTAATATGCAGTAACAATAACTGCCTCATGTCCAATAATCTACTGGGACTGAACAACAAAAGAACTTTAAGGTCATTTTTCTCAGTTGGGTGTCTGTGCAGTTACTGCCTTTTTACTTTGTAGGGCAGTACACGTCACAAGGACTTTAGCGTCACCCAAGTTGGGTTAAGCCCATCCCCCATTACAGTGAATCTGAAGTAGCATTAGCATTAGCATCTACGAGTGAAGACACCACCACAGCAGCTGCTGCACAAACACACTGGTTCATGTGCTCTCTCGTTTTTCCCTGCACATTTTCAAACAAGCGACAGCACAAAACCTAGCTGGATGTTACTCTGGGATGATAAACACACACAGTGTGAGAGGGGAGAGGGGAATGTTCCTTCACACATTCATTCTCCAAGCCAATCAGAGACGCCTCATTATCGTGTCATGGACATGTATGAGGAAGGACTGGAAAACTGTTGTTCTACCTCACATCATTTTTCTACCCTCCAAAAACAGCTGGAAACAAAGTAACGTGGATGTTTTTTTTTCAATAGAACCAACACAAGGCAAAAAATGCATTCAATAACAATGGAGAACACAGCAATATTAATGAAATAGTGATGGAATGACTCCTTTAAAATGTTTTAATCAGCCATGTCTCAGTTGGTAGAGCAGGTCGTCCATTAACCAAAGGGTTGGCGGTTCGATTCCTGCTCTGTCCTAGTCAGTCTGTTGTGTCCTTGGGCAAGACACTTCACCCTCCTTGCCTCCAGTGTCACTCACACTGGTGTATGAATGAGTATGAATGTTCAGTGGTGGTCAGAGGGGCCGTAGGCACGAAATGGCAGCCACGCTTCAGTCAGTCATATACATATGTAGTTTACCACCACCAGAGGGAGCATGTGAGAGTGAATGAATAATGGGATACTAATGTGAAGCGCTTTGGGTGCCTTGAAAAGCGCTATATAAATCTAATCCATTAATAACAATGATGGATTAATCTGTTTTAATGTGTTAATTTGGACAGCCCTAATGAAGTCATGTGCAGAACATATAACAGTATTTCTATTTCTACTACTACTTTCTCCTACTACTAGTATATGTAAAATAATAAAATAAAATAATAATATATAATTTGCATGATATTCATCTGTAATGTGTTTTGAAGTGGCTCAGCTGAAAATTCTTATCACTTGAAGTCCATCGAGTCTCATGGATTCACAGCGATTTTACCATGATGATGAGAGAGTCCATTTATTTTGTGAGTCAAATGCAATCACACGTCCGGGAGAATAAAACCCATGAACAAACTAGAACTACTTCAGTCTAGAGTGTCTTCAGAGATTGAGGATAAAGAGCCATGTCACATCAATGCTGCAGCTGCAAATTAATTTCAATAGCACCAGTCCAAAAGAGGCTGAACAATATTACAATCAGATTTTAATAAATAATAAAAGCAGTTGTTGTTTCTCTTTTTTTTTATTATTTGGATTAAACTGCTCTTATGCTCAGTCATAAACCCCTGGACCAGAGAGGATGATAAATAACATTTTATGAAATATTTTTTTACAGATAGGTTTTTGTGTGGTTTTAGTCAATTCTGATTTATGTAGAATATCTGTTTTAAGATTCAACATGTGCATTTCTTTAAAAAAATCTGTTTAGTTTTCACAATTGTATAATACAATAGATATCTATTAACTGCATTTTTAAAATCCTCATCAAATTTTGGTTGAGATAGATAGATAGATAGATAGATAGATAGATAGATAGATAGATAGATAGATAGATAGATAGATAGATAGATAGATAGATAGATAGATAGATAGATAGATAGATAGATAGATAGATAGATAGATAGATAGATAGATAGATAGATAGATAGATAGATAGATAGATAGATAGATAGATAGATAGATAGATAGATAGATAGATACTTTATTGATCCCTTACAGGAAATTTCTTAATTTTATTTCATTTTAACTTTGTATTGTCTTGTATATTAAATGTGTTGTATAAATACACCTGCCTGGCTGTGACTAAATTAATTGGTGAGTTCATAGAAATTGGTCCAGTAGTTTTTGCATAAACCTGCAAACAAAAAAACAGACCAACAAACAAACCAACAAAATAACACCCCTCTCTCCCTGGGTCGTCGGTGTAAAAATTTTAATCAAATAGAATAGTTGTTTTGTTTCAAATAGTGTTGTTGAAATAAAATAAATACATTTGCATATATATATATATATATATATATATATATATATATATATATATATATATATATATAAATATATGTATATATATATATATATATATATATATATATATATATATTCATATTTTCTATGTTTTGTGGTATATGTATATGTTTTTTTAGCATTTCAGAAGAATTTTTGAATGCATTTTTTATCGTTTTTTGTGTTAGTTTATTTTTTGTGTGAATTTTAGGGGATTTTAGTATGATTTTTGTATTTCTTCTATATTCTTTTTGTGTTTCTTAATGCATTTTTGTGTATTTTGTGGGACATTTAAGTACAAATAAAACTTGGATAAAACAGTCAAACTACATAAAATGTTACTTTAATAAAATACTCTGGTAAAAGTACAAGTACTGATTCAACTCTTTCACTGAAGTAAAACTAACACAGCACAATTTCTCAATTAAAATAGTGTTCTCATCATGATTAATCCAAACAAACCCTGTGATAGATGAACAAACGAACTCAAAAACAACATGAAAATATATTCAAACATTGTGTTGCACAGTGTGTAAGTTGTCTGCTGTTGTTCGAGCAGAGCTTTTGTGCTGTATTAAACTAACAGAGTGTTGTTGTTGTTCTTCTTCTGTGGTGCAGGAGGTGGTCTGCAGGAGATCACTATGACCTTTGACAATAGCAGCGTGATGTACGGCTTCTGCAGCCTGAAGGAGCCCAGTGCCGCTCTGCCACGATACATCCTCATCAACTGGGTGAGTCGCATCAGGACGGACGCGGGAGGGGGGTGATGGCAAACACTGTGGGCATGGCACACAGAGCATGACAACGTCCTTCTACATGAGTATATAAGACCTACTGAGGGTCAGTGCACTGGTTTAATGAAGCGCTTTTTCTGATGCCAACCACAACGGGATCTAATCACAACTGCAGCCTCAGCAGCAGCAAAAAACAGACAGAACCAGCAGCAAGTTTTACCAGAAAAATCTAATTTAACTATAGGCAAACATTACTCCATCATATTATTACAACCCCCTCGTCTCAAAGGTAAAAGGTTTTTGGTTTGTTTAGGTTTTTTTCTCATTTGACTGTCGCCATCTGGTGTCACGATACCATCTGGGACTCTTCCACAACCCATTGGTTTTCAAAGGAGGGGCTTTATTTAAAATCCTTGCATGTGATTAGATGAAGAATCTGTCCATCATCTTGACTGACACTCCACTTCAGCCACTCAACGTTGAACTCAAGCCGTGACGTAGCTCAGGGAGACAGCAGGAAGAAGAGTCATACTGTAAGCAGACCATCAAAATAAACGGGAGAGTATGGCTGCACCTAAACGGACCGCTATGTTGTCTGTAAATGACCATTGTCGTATGTGCAGGAAAAATCTGAAGATAAAAGGCAACATCGGAAACAGCCAGCTGATATTTCTTGAACTTCTCTATGGAAAACGTGTAGACCAGTAGTTTGCAGAACTTGGGTCTTAATGTGTTAGATGTTCCAGAAAAATCCTCTGGCATATGTTTGAAATGCCTTCACTTGGGAGAGAGACACCAGAGGACTGTGGACACTATAAGGGAATGGCAAAAAGATGAAGAGGAACCCAGTGCCCAACATACGACACAGACATCAGCCATGACACAGACAGAGACAACACCATATGTGACCCGCCACTACGAAACCAGGCATAAGTCGCGCTGAGCCATTCAGAGCTACAGCCAAATTTAGGCTGGAAGGTGATTTCTTATTTGTGTTTACATCTTATCAAAAAACGGTACCTTAACACCTCTATTTTCAGTTCCTGTGGTCATTACATTGAAATCCAATCAATAAAGGTGTTTACTGAGTCAATTATTTAAGTGGCAACAAAAGTTCAGGGATTGCTGAGCAAAGACAAAGCCGACTTCCACCTCTTTTCACCGAACAAAACGATCTCCGTTCCGTGGGTAAACACCCAAGTGTTCGGTACGAGGTAAAAGCCTATATTGAATGTTCTGCCCAATGGTGTAAGCCAAATGATTGTAATACGTCGCACATCTATCCTATTATTATAATATATAAAACTTCTGTGACATGTCCATCAGAGTGTCCTTTAACATCTGTGAATAATTTGTGTCAATCGGATACAAATTATTATGCGTTCCTAAGGACTTCCTATTTCTAAAATTTCTAAAAAAAATGCAAATTGCAAAATATGTCCAAATGTGGATATTAAAATTACCATAACTTTGGTTCTACTTGTGATTGAAACATAATTATTTCACCATCTTAAACCTTAGTTTCCACTTTACCAAGCTACACAGATAACTCAGTTTTGATTTCTAGACACTTATGCCTGGTGGGTCATATATATATATATATATATATATATATATATATATATATATATATATATATTGCTGCTTCCTATCTTGGCCAGGACTCCCTTGTAAAAGAGGTTCTTAATCTAAATGGGATATTTCTGGGTTAAATGAAGGTTGGGGGTTTTAATGCAATTAAATGGAACAATTGTTGATGGTTGTTTTGTTTCAAATTATTTGGTTGCAATAAAATAAACACATTAACTGCATACCATATATTCATATTTTTTTAAATGTTGTGGATATTTTATTGTGGCTAAATATCAGTATCAGTATTGGTAAATCCCTACACAAATGTAGCAAATATTCACCTAAATCTCACCAAAGTTTTGTAGATTGTACAGAATCGTCTCCCAAACACACACATCTGCAACTAAAATAGTTATGTTTCAAATTGAATTTCCATGAAGTGGTGTAAGAAGCGTGTGTTCACATTACTTTCTTTCACTGTATAATTGCTGCTTGCTGTGTTCATATTGTGTCACTGTGAATGAGCGATGATTACTGAGTCCCATCCGTCCTGTTATCATCCGGCTGCTTCAACACCGACCAGACATGAACAAAAGCCTCATGATGAGACACCAAGGAGGGAGGAACATTCCTGCTAATGTTTTACAACCACAAGACCTGATGAATTTTAATAAAAATTCACCTTGGTGGAAGATCTCAGGAGATGCAGTGTTCTGTTTTGCTTCTTTCACGGCGTTTGACAAATAGTAGACACTGTGGTTTTGTAAAAAAAAAAAAAAAATGGTGTTCAGTGTTGGAGCGCTTCATTTACAGACAGAGCTGGAGTTTAGTGAATATTTTTACCCTTGCCAAGCCATTAGGTCATTTCCTGAGTGAAGTTTCCCCCACATTATTTCAAGCTGTGTTCACTGCGGAAGGTCGTGCAGTTCAATTATCAGCTCTTTTTCTGCATTTATTTGTGTCGACATGAAACTCAGCTGCCAGGATTTTGTTTTCCAGGACTGAGGTGTTTTACACAGAGATAGATAGATAGATAGATAGATAGATAGATAGATAGATAGATAGATAGATAGATAGATAGATAGATAGATAGATAGATAGATAGATAGATAGATAGATAGATAGATAGATAGATAGATAGATAGATAGATAGATAGATAGATAGATAGATAGATAGATAGATAGATAGATAGATCACCTAAATTTAATGGGATCTAGTCTGGACCACCTCACACCTTTCCTGAAAATTTGATGGAAGTTTTTATGGTGGTTTTTGAATAAAGTTGCTGACAAACAAACAAACAAACAAACAAAAGAAGAACCAAAGAAGAAATACTCCTCCTTGTTTTTTGTTTGTTTTTTTTTGGGGGGGGGTAATCACAGGAACGTGTATTATGATAAGTCATTGTACAGATATATCGGTGCTGGTTTATGCTGGTCTTTGATCACCTCCAGGATCAGGTGTGTGTTGCTGAAACAGGTGACAACTGAGCTGCAGTTAAATGAGAGGAAATAAACAGAATAATGAGTGTGGATGATGTAAGGACACCATGTTCACTGCAAGTCTATCTATCTATCTATCTATCTATCTATCTATCTATCTATCTATCTATCTATCTATCTATCTATCTATCTATCTATCTATCTATCTATCTATCTATCTATCTATCTATCTATCTATCTATCTATCTATCATGTCGTATCTATTTACGTCACACTCAATGAGCCAAGCTGTATAAAACTACAAACATGTCAGACTACCTGGATCCCATGGATCTTCCAGCTGCTCTAACAGCTCCTATAAACATACAGGAGTCGTTTCAGTAATTGTACAGAATTTATACTCCTACTATAGCCCAACAGAGACGGGTATACAATAACCTACGTCAGCCTGGCAGGCATATCCAATCAAATTTCACCCACTGTTGCATCTTCATAAACAAAGATTTCCTCCTGAACAGTCTCGTCTAAAAGTGGATGAAAAATTGAAGACGAGACGCCACTGTTGCATTTTCTGTTTTCATCGTCACCATATAAACGTAGCCTCAGTCGGTAGAGTAGGTCGTCTAATAACTGAAGGGTTGGTGGTTCAAGTCCCGCTCTGTCCTAGTCAGTCTGTTGTGTCCTTTGGCAGACACTTCACCATCCTTGTCTCCAGTGTCACTCACACTGGTGTATGAATGTTTGGTGGTGGTCAGAGGGACTGTAGGTGTCTGCCCCAGAACAACTGTGGATACATATGTAGTTTACCACCACCAGGGAGAGCATGTGAGAGTGAATGAATAATGGATTTGCCGTGTGCAGTGACTATGGTTTTCATAGAAAATGCATTATTTTATCTGCCTTGGTAGTGGTCTGCATTCTCAGAGTGCTTTTATAGTTTTATTTTTTTATTATTTTTTTTTCATCAACACTTGGATCCCAAATTTTGCCCTTTCAATGTTAAAAGGAACTTAATTTTATCTGACCCAAAATTCAAGCCCGATGGAAAAAAAAAAGAGTTGCATAATGACTCGGCCACACACCCTCATTATTAATATTATTATTACTGAATGTGGTTTTCTTTTCTTCTTTGACTCTTCAGGTTGGTGAAGATGTTCCAGATGCCAGGAAGTGCGCCTGTGCCAGCCATGTCGCCACCATTGCAGACTTCTTCCAGGTCAGAACCAGTGCATTCACTGCCAAAATAGAAAACTTACCATGTGTGTTTTTCTATAAAACAGAGAAAACTAAAGGAAAAGCAAATTTTTCAGCATATACCCATCCAGCATGTCCATGTGGGGCACCAGAAGGGTTACATTTGGGCTGCATATAAGGGTCGCATGTGGATTTGTCTGTGGTTTCCATGGTGACCACACATGTTTGCTCATTTAAGAATCACAGATCTGAATATCTCGTATGATTTATTTTTCAAATTATTTGTCCAATGATATTTATCTTTAGCGTCATTTGCACAATTATATAAAAAAATTTTAAGTGCTATCGAACTTAACATAATTTAACAACATATGAGGTAAAACTTAGTGGAATTAAGTCATTAAATGTTGAGAATGATATTTTAGCTACTGTTATTTCTACCTTTTCAAAGAAGGATGATTGTAAAAATAACCCTAAATCTATACCTAATGAAAATAAACCTAAAAATAGAACCAGCAATCACCTCCAGGGTGATCGCTGGTGGATGCGGTATTGCATTGAAATGTTTCTGACATTCTGGAAACCTGTCTGTGAGGTTGTGGTAAAGTGTGCATAAGCTGCGCCGTGCTTAGACCTTCAGCTGGTGAGCTTGGTGCATTGTCTAAAGTCAGGGAATCTGTCACTGCCCAGAACTGGATCAGTGGTCACCTCCCACAAGTGCACAGCCACGCCCATCTTGGCATGGCGGCCCGAAACTAGCGTTGCACATGCTGTGCTGTGCCCGGAAACTAGAGCCCTCTGTGTTTACATGGTCATCTTAAAGTAACCTTAAACAGGAATAAAAAGTCTCATGTAAACAGGGCTAATAATTGATGATAAATCACTTCAGGAGGTTAAATACAGGGAAAATTCAGTTGGGAACCGACACAAAAAGAGCATTGGGTCTTTATGGATTAAAAATGGTTCTCCATTCTTCCTTTAATATTTGGAAGCCGTTACATGGATCTAACATTTTTATCCTTAAAACTCCAGGTCTGTCTTTTGTCATATTTAATCACAGTTTAGATCCACACTCAGAGCCCCCCCACAGACCCAGTCCCTACAGACCTTTTCCACAGCAGGCGTTTTTTCTTGTTGCAGTGGGAGAAACACAGCTGATCCTGCTACCATTAATGATAGATGTGTTCCATTTATACGTCCCATAAAGTCGTGCTACCGAGCAGCATGTACAAAACCCAAAGCCTGGAGCTGGAGCTGGAGCGGCTGCGCTGACATGGAATGCAGCCGTTGGGAATTAAAGTCATTACATCTGTGTTTTGTTTTGGGTTTTTTTCTTTTTATCCAAGGCTACGTTCAGACAGCAGGTCTTAATGCACAGTTCAGATTATTTGGTGAAATCCAGTTTTTGTCTGTGCTCGTTCATATTCCACATTATCTGACTTCTATCAGTTTTGAGTCTGAACTGAATGCGACCCAGAATGCAACCTGCACGCATAAAAAAAAGTCCTAATGAACGACGTGACCACGCAGACACGTACTGTTTATGAAGTGACACTCCTGGGATCAAGAATTGTGATGTTTTCCACATTTCGATGATGTAAAGGTCAGATCGATGCAACCTGGGCGTTCAACTGAAGTCAAATTATAAAATATCCGATACACTTGAAAAAATCTAAATCTTATCAAGCGTATTTGTTTCATTTCTAGTCTAAATATTTCATCACACTTAAAATAACTGGTGCCAGGCAAACAAATGTCTTAGCTCTTAAAGCTCTTAATGGACATTTTCTTCTCAAAACATGAGACTATGGTTTTGATCTTTAAAGGTCACTCAAGGTCAAAGGTCATGATGCCATTTTGGAGCCTGCATGTTGTTTCCTATCTGTCAGTAATAGTAACTGAGTATTTATTACCAGTCTTTTTGGAGTAACTCCCTTTGTGCTTGCATGTAATTCAAGGCAAAGGGGACTATTGTTTGTCATGTTTATTATTATAACTTATTATACAAAAAATAAGTGGAAATTGTGGGAAATTATCCAAAAATAAAGCCTTTGAAATTGAGTTACACCAAAAAATGTGTTTGATTGGCTCACCGTACTTTTTTGTGGGGATGGACAATATATTGTTATGGAAAAAAAAGTCTCACAATTGAGATAAAATGCATCATTATGAGATTTTTTTTTTTTTTTTTTTAAAAAGGCATAAATATGAGAAAAAATGTTGAATTATATGATTAAAAAAAGTCAAATTTATGAGATAAAACGTCATAAGTCTGATTTAAGAAATGTATAATTATGAGATAAAAAGTCATAAATATGAGATAAAAATACATAATTATAAGATAATAAAGTCAAATTTATGAGCTAAAAGGCACATTTATTATACAGAAAGTCACAGTTTCCCTCCACTCATTTTCATACTGTCACATCTGTTTAGTTTGAAAAAGTAATGAGTCTATTCTAAGAATGTAAGGCGTATAAACTACAGATTTATGAACAAATGTGTGGAGGAAAAGTTGCCATAAAAAATATTAAATTGAAGTACAGATACCTGAAAAAGAATCTACTTAAGTAATCATAAAAACACACCTTTGTCATTTCCATCAAGGATCCTTAGGCTCCATAATATGCTAGCTGTGGTGGTACGTAGCCTAATTCTAAACTTTATATTTCAATAATGACAATTACATGATAATAACATGAATTTGGTTTGAAAAC